>JACEEZ010025764.1:131365-156365 GCA_016584305.1 Chionoecetes opilio | reverse complement strand
ATAGACCAAAATATCGTCTGAAAATGATGTACCGAGAGAGAGAGAGAGAGAGAGAGAGAGAGAGAGAGAGGAGAGAGAGAGAGGAGAGAGAGAGAGAGAGAGAGAGAGAGAGAGAGAGAGAGAGAGAGGAGAGGAGAGATGAGAGAGAGAGAGGAGATGAGGAGAGAGAGAGAGAGAGATGAGGAGAGAGAGAGAAAGAAGAAGAAGGAGAGAGAGAGACGATGAGAGAGACGGAGATGGAGAGTAGAGAGAGAGAGTCGGAGAGAGAGAGAGAGAATCGAGAGAAGAGAGGAGATGACGAGAGATGAGGAGATCGATGAGAGGAGAGAGGAGAGAGAGAGAGAGTAATGAGGATGCTTTACACGAAGACAGTAATGGTCAGGACTCGTATAAATAATAACAAACAAGACAATAAAACACGCCGCTATTACGATGTTCTAACTTGTCTTTTACGTTGTGTTTGCGTAATTAACGAAACATCATCACAACAACAACAAGTCACTGTTTACATCAAGGGACAGAAGAAAAAACACGTGCTTGCTTTCTACCCCTCATGTGTGTGTGTGTGTGTGTGTGTGTGTGTGTGTGTGTGTGTGTGTGTGTGGTGTGTGGTGTCATTCACCCATGTCTTGTTCACGCGAGCTGGCTCGTGCTCGCCAGTTCACCTCTCAGTTGCGAGCTTGGAGCTCATTATACCGATCTTTGGGTAATGCTGGGACCTCAACAACCACACACCCCCATCCCTTTTTCTCAAGGGGGACAGTAACCGCCGATTTGTCAAGTGAAAAATCCCCCGGGAGCGCGAGGATTCGAACAGCCTACCCACAGAGTGAGAACCAGAACGTTATCAAACCTGACCATCGCGCGGTGTGGTGGGTGTGTTGTGTATGTGTGTGTGTGTGTCGTGTGTGTTGTGTGTGGGGTGTGTGTGTGTGTGTGTTTGTGAGTGTGTGTGTGTGGTGTAAAAGGGAGAATCACAACAAAAACACGATAAGAGTGCAACATAATTCGCTTTTTTTATTTTCCTCCTGATCTTAAACGCCTTTCCGGCACTTTTAAGCAGCAAAGATATTACCTCCTACATTAACCAGAGAGAGGAGAGAGAGGAGAGAGAGAGAGAGAAGAGAGAGAGAAGAGAGGATGAGAGAGAGAGAGAGAGAGATGAGAAAGAGAGGAGAAGAGAGAGAGAAGAGAGGAGAGAGAAGACAGAGAGATGAGAGAGAGAGAGAGAGAGAGGAGAGAGAGAGAGAGAGAGAGAGAGAGAGAGATGGATGAGAATGAGGGATGAGCAGAGGGAGAAGAGAGAGAGAGAAGAGATGATTTCAGAGGAGACGAGAGAGAACCCGAGAGAGAGAGAGAGAGAGAGGAGAGAGAACGAGAGAGAGAGAGAGAGAGAGAGAAAAAAAATTTACTCACTTTTTATTTTTCACGGTAGATTTTTCGAAGGTGTGTAGGTGTGTTTGTGTATGTTGCACCTTGATTGCAAATACTAATCACATAGGGTAGCGTTTAACACACACAGATAAGTCCTGAACGGTTGAACCACCGAAGCCACCATTATAAGTCGTTTATATTACCACCCCGTATGCACAATTATAAGTCGGTTATATTGTAGAGAACTTATCTTGGATGAGTTAAATTGGTACTTCCAGCTTTGTACACATTTATTTAGAGTCCAGTAATAGTAAGGAGCGTTAGAGATTACAACCAAGTACAATGAATGTCTGAGCACGCCAGGGAGTGTCGGATGGGGCGAGTGAGACAGAGCTCAACCGTGTTTGTAGCGTCGATGTCCGAGGGTCTTCTCCTCCATCCATGGCTTCTGTCCTTTTTCTATCCTAGGTGGAAGTGTTGCTTGTCTCCTTTGTTGATACTTAGAATAATGGGCCTAGGATTACACACGCACAATGCTGAGTCCATACAACAGTCCTTTGCCTACTTGGATCAAGCGTTGTGAATGCAAGCTAGACATGGTTCCCACGCGACGAAAAATAGCCAGGGGAAAAGATAAACGTCATAAATTTATATATTACTTACATTAGATGATATAATATATGTTGAAATGTTCTAAAAATACACTGATTCTTTTGATGTTAAGTACATGAAAATATAATGTATGGTAGTTGTAGTACTTGTTACATTGTGTGATAATAGTTGAAATTCAATAATAATAGTGAAAAAGTTAATATAAGTTAGGAGTGATAATGACTGACTTTGCTGGGCCCCGCTATATAATTGTCCTAAAATTAGTACTAAGAATTTAGCTGGGGAAAAACAAATGGTACCCCTAATAAAGGTAAAAAATATATAAAATATAAACTAAAATTTCCCCAAAGCATAATTCCTACGAAAAGTGAGTAAACTCTGAGCTAATTACACAGAAAAATAGGGAAAACAAGGGATACATGATTTTAACATAAAAAGAAAATGACATGGCCGAGAAAAATTTTATATACATATATGTGTCAGTATAGTTGGGAAATCATAAGGGGCAAATATCACTTTTAAAATGAAGGGTAAGGTGTAGCAATGTCGTGTACCGTAGACTGTAGCTAGAAAACTAACTGTCAGCAAAGGGTAGCTGTGAAAAAACAGGGAAAAATTAAAAAATTTAAAAATTTTAAGAAAGAAATTGAAAATTTAAATCTTCAAGAAAACGTAAAACCCCCCTGAATGAGTCAAGTAATGAAAAGGCTCTTTGACTGAAGTCTGGGTTGCTGTATAACAATATAGATACTGTAAAGTACTGCGCATAAAAAATGTAAGGGACGTAGACTTTAAAAGGGAAAAATTGAAAGGGGACCCCCCTGATACAATCTGTGTGGGTGTATCATTTTCCCAGTGGGGTAACGTGGTGTAAGAACCTAGTAATATGTAAATAATAATATAAAATGGATAATTAACATAGGTAAAAAACAGCTGGATACACATTAATGTGGTTGCATTGTGTGGGGGCAAAGCAAAAGTTTGCCAAAACATCATTAAAATTTAAAATAAGCAAAGTTATTTGGAAAATAAATTGACACAGCGAGTGAAAAAAATGCTGGCAGAAAAACTGACGAATTATTATTCGACTTTGGCGAACAATGTTATGAGAGATAAGGTTATTGTTGTAAATAAATTTTTTCTGAGGCTGTTTAAGCAAGTAGTCATTCGAAATTCTCTGGAGTTTGAATTTGTTAGTAAGTAATGATACAGGGTTTTAGTTATTTGTACATAGGCAATACAGTGAGCAGAATGTATTTTTCAAAGAGATGTTGTTTCGTACGTCACGTACATCATGCAAGTGTAAAGAGTTATAGGTAACTGTTTGTATGCTTTATAGACCTAGTTTAATATGTTAGAAGTACACAACCTTTTCAATTAAAGTGGACAACAGGAATAACGTAATAAATCTTCCCGTAGTGAATGTAATTATGTATACTAAGTTTGCATGAGTTATGTTATCATGCAGTTAATAAAGGAAAATTTAAGGAAAAATAGTAATTTAGCAAAAAATAAGTTGTTTGTATTTCCAAAAAAATGTAGGAACAATAAGTGAGTTTGTATGTAATTTTTTTAAAAATAAAATGTTCAAGTAATTAAGATTCCATTAGGGTAAGAATTTTAAAAAGGAAAAAAAAATTCCCAAAATAATTCTTAAAAATTTTTAAATTAGGAAATAATAAATAATGTACAAAAAAAAATAATTTTAATTTTGGAAAATTTTTAAAAATTAATTTTGCTATCCTGTGGTCAAAATCAAATTTAAAATTTTCTTGTAAGATTATTGTCAAAATTTTTTTTTCTTTAAGTTCAAGGTAAAAAAAATTTTTTTTTTGTTAACAAATATATTTAAAACCCCCCAAAAATTCTTTAAAAAAATTTTTTAATATTTAAAGACTAATAAATTGGTTGTTTGGTTAAATTTTAAAAGGAAAAACACAATTCGTTGGAATTTTAAAAAATAGGGAAAAATTTTTTATATAAAAGGTTGTGGTATAATATGTTTTTCCTTGTATCCAATTTGTACGAAATTGGCGTGTTGTGTACTTAACTAACCCGGAAAAAAAAAAGGGGTTTTTAAAAAAGTTTTTTTCGTTACCGTTAATTGGACCGTGAGATGACTTCTCCTTCCCCAAAAAAAAAAAAATTTAGGGGAAAAGTAATTAAATTAAATTTTTTTTGAATTCTGGGGCACCTTTAAGAAGTCCCAGGATTAAAGGGGGGGATAATATTGAAAAAAATAGGTGAAAAGTATTAAAAAAGGAATTGGTTAAAAGTCCTGAAAGGGTTTTCCCCGGAAAGTAATAAGATTGTATGTTAAAAAAAATATTGGGGGAAAACCGTGATTAAAATTGTTAATTTCCAGGTGTCTAACGAAAAAATCTTAGAAATATCGTAAAAAATTTTTAAAAATACCAGTATTTTAAGTTTAAAGCCGTGGTAAATACGGGGTAAAAAGTACCGAAATAAAACTGTAAAAAAAAAAATTAAAAAATTTTTTTAATAGGGACCCGGGGGGTAAAGAAAAGGGGGGGTGCCGGAGGGTTAAAACCGGAGTATAATTTGCAAAGGGAAAAAAAAAAAAATAAAATTTTAAGCCAAAAAAAATTTTTTAAAAAATCTCGGCGGGGGGGATGGGCTGTCTGTGGTGTGGGAGGGGTTTTTGGGGTTGGTTTCCCCGCAGATTTTTGTGGGGGGGTTTTTTCCCTGACGGAATGCCGGGGCGGGGTGTGGGCGCTTTTTGGCTAGTAGGGGGGGACGTGGGGGAAAAATTTTTGGGTTTTTTAGGGGGGGTTTTCGTTTTGCCAGCAACTCAACTTTTTGGGGGCACCCAAAACCACAAAACACCAAAACAACACACCATTATGGGGGCTGGCATCGAAAAAAAAACCCTAAAAAAAAAACAAAACCCCCCCCCAAAACCAACCCCAAAAACCAAACAAAAAAACCCCAACAACACACACACAACACACACCCCACAAAACCCACAACCTATATGCTACATGTACAAAATCAAAAAAATAAAAATATATTCATGTGGGTGTTGTGTTGGGTCAGAACATTTTCAGTTTCGCCGAATAACCATCAAATATACGATACAAATAAAGATTCCTGCAACGTGAGCTTTGTGGTTTACCCTCAGCAACACCACCACAACAATAGCACCACCACAACACTACAATAATAACACCACCACAACACCACCACAACAATAACAGCAGCACAATAACACCACAACACCACCACAACACCACACCACAACAATAACACCACAACACCACCACAACAATAACACCAGCACAATAGCACCACAACACCACCACAAACCCAAATAAAACACCGCAAGGGTTATCTTTTGCCATCACCACCCCTACCACAAAACATATACTACCAAATTTTTTCCAACAGCACAGACCTCTACCACTATACGACAATTAAAGTAATCTCCTCTCTCTCTCCCCTCTCTTCCCTTCTTTCTCTTCTTTTTTTCCCCTCTCTCTTTTCTCTCTTCTTCCTCCTCCTTTCTTCTCTCTTCTCTTTCCTTCCCCTTTTCCTCTCTCTTTCTTTTTTTTTCTTTTTTTTTTCCCCCCCCGTTTTTTCCGGGAACCCCAAAAGGGAAAAAAGAAGAAAGAGAGAGGGAGGGAAGAAGGGGAATATTTATTTGTCGGTTTGAAGTTTCGGGGTTTAAGGAAAAAAATTTTCCCCTTTTTTTTTAGTTGGGGGTTTCCTGTTTTTGCCAAAATTTTGGGGTATGTAAAGGAGAGAGAGAGGAGAGGGGGAGAAGAGAGAGGAGAGAGAGAGAGGAGAGAGAAGAGAGGAGGGGAGAGAGAGAGATAGGAGAGAGAGAGAGAGAGAGAGAGAGGAAGGGGGAAGGAGAGAGAGCGAGAAACGGAGAGAGAGGAAGGAGGGGAGAGAAAAAGAGGAGGAGAGAGAGAGAACGCAAAAAAAATTAAAAAAAGGAGAAGAAAAGAAAAAAAAACATTTCGAACCAAAAAGAAAGAAAAAAACAAAAAAAAAAAAGAAGAGAGGAAAAAAAGTAGAGAGAGAGAAAAGGGAAAAAGAGAAATTTGTCTTTTGGCGCCAGCTGTCTTTCCTTGTTTTTTTTTTGTTTTTGGAAAAATTTTCTTTTCAGTTTGGGCGGGGCGGATTTTTCAAGTAAAGTGAACGGCCCCTTGGGTTTCCGGCGATCATCTGGCCCCTTTTTTTTTTCCTTCCCCCTTTTTTCCCCCTTTTCCCCCCCTTTTTTTTTCCCCCCTACGTCCCCTTTTTGCCCGAACTTTTCGCCCCCCCGGTGCCCTTGGGGGGGGGGGTTTTTTTCGGGGGGGGCGGTTTCTGCTTGGGGGGCAGGGGGGCCCGGGCCTTTGGGGGGGTTTTTTTTGGGGTTTTTTTTGCTTTGAGCTTTTTTTCCCCTTTTTCCCCCGCCCCTTTTCCCCGCCCGCTGCCCCCCGGGGGCGGTTTTTTTTTGGCCCACCTTCCCCCCTTTGGGGGGTGGGGGGGCAGGGGGGGGCCCGGGGGCCCCTACCCGGGGGCCACCCAGCTGCGGGCCGGCCCCCCCCCCCTGGGCCCCACCAGGGGAAAAACCCCCCCCCACCCCCCCCGCCCGCCCGCTGGGCCTCCAGTTTGGCCCGGGCGCAGGGGAACCCCCGGCGGGGGGACACCGGGTTTTTGGGGGCCCCGCAGCACCCCTCCGGGGCCCACAGGGTCGTGGGGGGGAAAGGCCCGAACTGACAACGACGGGTTTTTTCTGGCGAAAACTTATCCAGCGGGGCGCTGCGGGGGCCGATCACGTTCGGGATTTTTTGGCCCCAACGAAAAGGGGCCCAAACGTCGACTGTGTCCTCCCCCCAAGACTGTCCCACCGGTCCCGGGGGAGGCGTGGGGGAGGGAGGGGGGGCCCCAGCGCTGCCCCCTGCCCTTGGCCTGATTCCCGGGGGGCCCTTCCGGGGCGGTGGGGGCCCTCGGATGGGGGTTTCTCCGGGGGCCTTTCCCGGCTCCCCTCCTCAAGCTCACCTTGTCAAGATTTTTTTTCCCCTTATTTTTTTGGGTTTTTATGACAGACGACCTGCCACCCGGGCCCGGCGCTGCCTTCTTCGTCTTGTTTTTGGGCCCGCCCACGGGAAAGGGCGGGGGCCCGGCGGGACGCAGTTTCTTGCCCCGCGGCTGCTGGAGCAGTCCCGGAAAAGGTTGTCGCCTTGAGCAACCGGGGGACATCAACTCTTCAGGTTCGGGGATTTTGGGTTTTAGTGGCGTCGTTTGTTAAACCAAATTTACGTCGGGGGATGTTTTGAGCGGGGAGGCAGGTGTCCTCGGGAAAACCCCGGGCAGGGCTCGGGGGGGCCCTCGGCACTGTGTTTGGGGGGCGGCTGGAGTGCTCCTCCAAAAAGGGCGAGTGACCCTGCTGCTCCCCCTTGGACTTCGGGTACGAGCACCCGACGCTCCCCATCCCGGGCCCATCGCGTCTTTTTCTTGTGGCCCCTTCCCGCGGAACAGTTTGGGGCGAGGTCCGGAACCCCTTTTTTAAGCCGGAAAAAAACCCCCACATGGGTCCCTTTGGGCCCTTTTTGGGTTCTTCACTAACCCCCCGCTGCTTTACAGTCTTGGGAGTCTTTGAACCTGGGACTTTTATACCCCACCAGTGTGCCTCGCTTTGACGCAGGGCCCCCAAATAAAAAAAATTCCTACAAACATTTTGGGAAATTTAGAAAATGGAAAAAAACCCTTTTTTTGGCACACACTCAATTTACAACATCACTACTACTAGTGTCTCAAACCCCCAAGCTCCCCCTGATTGGCAACAAAAGTGTCTCCCCAAAAGGGCCCCCCAAGCTGGGTCAGTAGGTCCCTTTTCCAAATTTTAAAACTAAACCCTCCGTAAAGGGAAAAACCTTAAAGCAAAAACCATCATCTAAATAAAGCATTATCACTTTTATTGCCCATCTCATGCCCCAACTGAAGGGAACCCTCCCCCATTTGCTATACGGGACTATATTCTCCCCCTTCTCTCTCTCTCTTTCTCTCTCCTCTCTCTCTCCCCTCTCTCTCTCTCTCTTTCTCCTTCTCTCTCCCCTCTCTCTCTCTCTCTCTCTCTCTCTCTCCCCGTTTTTTTAGAAAATTTTCTGTTTTTTTAGTGGGGTATAGGGGCAATTATTTTATTCATATTTGGGGTATATTTTGAGCAGTTTGAAAAAAAAAATTTAGGATTTTTTTTTGAAAGTTCTCTTCTCTCTCTCTTCCCCCCCCCCCCCGGGTAACAAATGGCCCGTGAGGTAGGGCTATTAGGGGTTTTAAAGGGGGGCGAACAAAACAGAAAATTTTAAAACCAAACCCCCAAAACCCAGGGGCCAATCAGATGACAGGAAATAAACCCGCCTCTTTTTTCGTACTTGAATATTAAAAGAAAAAAAAAAAAGGGAAAATTTGATAAAAAAAAATTTTAAGATCGCAAAAAAAAATTAGTTTTACTTTTTTTCCCAAATAGGGAAAAAATTAAAAAGAAAAAAAAAGAGGAAAAGCAGATAAATGATAATAAAAAAAAAAAGATCTGAACCGAAAAAATTTTAAAGAGACTGAAATTTAAAAATGACGAAGTTGGAATAATAATTAAAACAAAAATGAAAAAAATTATTATACAAGATTATTTTAAAATTTAATGAAAAAAAATTTTTAAACCCTACCATTTGGGAATCCTAAATACACACAAACACACACCCACAAAAACTGAATTTACAATAGACAAAATTTTATACAAGATATAAAAATGAACGAAAAAAAACGAAAAAAACACCAATTTAAATTTCCTAAAAAAAAAAACACCAACACACACAACACACACACAACCACACCACACACCCCACACACACACACCACACCACAAAACACACAAACACACACACACCCCCACAAAACCACACCCCACACACACACACACCCCCACACACACACACACACCCCCAACACAAAAACCCCACACACCCCACAAAAACCACACACACACACACACACACAAAACACACACCACACACAAAAAAATAAAAGGGAATTTGGGACTAAAAAGAAAAATAAAAATATAAAAACATCCTTTTAAAAGCCTTTTTAAATAAAAATAAATAACCCCCAACAAAACCCGAATGGGCCCAACCGGCAAAACCGGAGCAATACGGGCGAGGTTTGGCCAGTGAGTGCGAACTTCATTTTTACGGCGCCCCCCCTTCATAAAAGGGGAAAAGGCCCCCAATTTTAAATATCCTCAGTGGGCTACGGGCGGGGGAAGGGGGGGGGGTTGCGGCTGTCACGAGGGCCCATTGTTTGAGGGGGTTAAAGGGGGGGAAAGGGGTGGGGGGTAGTTTTGGGAGGGGGAGGGGGAAAAGGGTTTTAAAGGGGGGTTGGGAGAGTAAAGGGAAAGAGAAAATTTGGGTTTTTTTGGGGAGTGTGTGTGGGGGGGGTAGGGGGAAAGGGGGGGGGTGGGGGGGGGGGGTTAGGGGAGGGATGTGGGTGGGGGGGAAATTTGAGTTTTATAAAAAAAACTAAAAGCTTTTAAAAAAATGTAAAAGTTTTAAAATTTAAACAAAAGAAGAAGAGAGAGAGGAGAAAAGAGAGAGAGGGGAGAGAGAGAGAGAGAGAGGAGAAGAGAGAGAGGAAAAGGGAAAAGAGAGAGGAGAGAGAAAAGAGAGAGTTTGAGAGGAGAGAGAGGAGAAAAGAGGGGAAGAGAGAGAGAGAGAGGGGAGAGTAAAGGAGACAAACTGCCTTAAAAACCCAGAAAAAAAACAAGCGAGTTTAGTGAGAGAAAAAGGAAAATTGAGGAAGGAGAGCGATGGAGGAAAAAAAGGGAAAAGAGAACGAAGCAGATAGAGGAGGGGGAAAAAAGGGGAGGAGGGGGGAGGAGGAGGAGGAGGAGGTGGAGGAGGGGGAGGAGGAGGGGGGGGAATTTTAAAAGGCTCATTTCTTCACTGATTAGAATGAAGGCAAAAAGTCGACCCAACGGGGGAAAGTTGAAATTGAAGTGAGGCAAGGATGTAAAGGAAAGGGAAGGGGGGGAAAAAGGAAGGGAAAGGAAAGGGGAAAGGGAAGGGGGGGAAAGGGAAAAAAGGGAAGGGGGGAAGGAGACGACAAAGGAGAAGGAAGAATAACAATAAAAAACCAAATAAAAAGAAAGACTTTAAAAAGAACTACTGAAAAAAAAAGAAGGAAGGAAAAAAAAAATTAAAAAGGGAAAAAAATTTTACGAAACCCAAAATAGAAAAATAGAAAAAAGTAAAAGACTTTTAATATAGTATGGAGTCCCCGGGGTGTCTGGGGTGTGTGTGTGTGTGTGTCTTTTTTGGGAAAGCCAAAAACTGTACATTCAATATTGATGAGAGTAGGCTCAAAAAATCGCAAATAAAACGTAGGTGGTAAGTGGCATAATTTTTAAAAGGGGGGGTTTTAGGGTAAAAACATTTTTGGAGTATTAAAATTTAAAAGGAACAAAATTTTGCGGTTACGTCTTGCCGCACCCCAAAATCAGGGAGATCATGGGTTTTAAATTTTGTTTTGCGTGTGTGAGTTTGTGTGGGGGGGGAAACAAACGGAACGTGGGGCTACCCCGAGGCACTTTTACAGTGACCCAAAGACAGCCAAAAAACGATTGGGTTTTCCCAATTTAAATGTTGTTGTCAAAAAATATACACTATACAAACATCAATAACATGGGTCCCAAGGGGAAACAAGCATTGGGATACTAAAATAGGGGACTATAAACAATGGCAAAAGTACAAAAGAGATAAATTAAAAAGAAGAAACAATAAGAGATCAATTGTAAGGGAAAAACGGGGGGATGTGAAAAAGGGTACCCGAAGGAATAAATTTAAAGGGTAGCGGGGGATACTGAAAAGGGACACAAAAGCCTCGCACAAGGGGCGACACAAAGACAGACGACACACGACAGCACCAACCGACGCCCTACGCTATTGGGACAAAAGGGCGGTGAGGAGAAAGTATAGGACCCACAAAGGAGAGATGAAGGGAAAAAGGGGAAACGGGGAAAAAAAGAATAACAATAAGAAAGGAAAAAAAAAAAAAAGAAGAAGAAAAGGGGAAATGCAGAAATAAAAGGGAGGAAAAAAAAAAGTAAGTATGACACAAAATCAAAGGAATAAAAAGAAAAAAGAAAAAACGCCAGAATTAATAAATTTAAATACGATATCCAGCCGATGAACTGCCAATACAGAACTATTGAAAAAAAACCCAAAAACCCAAACCTAGGGCCCATTATATTATATATGGGATACAAAAAACATCTCCTACATATACAATCTAAACCCCAAGCATCTTGCACAGAAGCAATTTGAGCGGCGGTGATTGAGCCCTTTAAAAGACCCCAAAAATGACTATGGGATTTTAAATACAGGCGATGGCAGGGGATGACAAGTGGAATACCAAAAAAGGGGGAGGAGGAGGTGGAAGAGGACAAAAAGGAGGAGCAAAAAGACACCCAAAAAGTGGAGGAGGAGGTGGAAGGGGAAAAAGGAGAGCAAAAACAAAAAAAAAAAGTGGGGAGGGAAACAGAAAAAAACAGAAAAAAAAACGGCATGGGAAAAAAAAAAATTGAAGCTGTTGATAAAAAAAGATAAAAAAAAGGTGCCTAGGCAAGGAAAAATAAAGAAGGCGGGAAGGAAGAAAAAAGTGAACCTGTTTATGTAAAAAAAAAAAGAAAGGGAAAAAAGGGAAAAAGTGGGGTTGGGAAAAAGGAAAAAGGGGGAGGGGCGGGTGGTCACAAACAAGAAAAAAAAAAACTTTATCTCCCAGCCTTTCCCCCCCCCCCCCCCCCCCCCCGCCCTAAAACCCGTCGCACGAGAGCCCCCTCCCTTGCAGCAAACCAGGGGGAGGAGGAGGAGGAGGAGGAGGAGGGGAGGAGGAAGATAAGGAGGAAATGGGGTGATTTCAGCAGAGAAGGAGGAGGATAAAGAGGGATTGTGGAGAAGAGAAAGGGAAAATTTAAAAGTTGGGAAGAGGGCTAGGAGAGAGAGAGAGAGAGAGAGAGGGGAGGGGGGGGAGAGAGAGAGAGAGAGAGAGAGAGAGGAGAGGGAAGGAGAGAGAGAAGAGAGAAGAGAAGAGAGAGAGAGATGAGAGGAGAGAGAGAAAAGAGAAATGAGGGAAAAAGCTTTTATGACTGCAAGGAAAAAAGGAAAAAAGGGGAGGGGGGAGGAAAAGAACAAAAGGGAAGGGGGAAGAAGGACAAAAAAACGATAAAGGGGAAAGGAAAAGAAATAAAAGAAAAAAAAAAAGGAAAGGTAATTGGGATAAAAACAAGAGAAAAAAAGGGAGTAATAAAAAAAATAGGGAAATTTTAGAATGGAGATAAAAGGGACTGGGAAAAAAAATATTAAAAAAACAACAAAAAAAAAACCAAGGCAATAAGGGAAATTTCCCCAAAAAGGGAAAATATGGTTTTAAAAAAATACGCAAATAAGGAAAACCCCATGGAAGAGCAAAGGGGATTAAAAATGGAAGAAGGGGCAAGGGTGATAAAGACCCAAAGGGGAAAAAGGAAAAACAGGAAAAAACATGCAGAAAAAAAAGGCAGAGTAAACGAAAACAAGGAAGAGGGGAAAGGGGGAGGGGGGAAAAATGAGGGGAAACAGGAGGGGCCGTGAAGATGGGGGGGGGGAACAATGAGGGGAAACAGGAGAGCCGTGAAAATGGGGGGGGGAACAATGAGGGGAAAAAAGGAAGCGGTTTAAAATGGGGAGGGGGGAAAAATGAAAGGGGAAAAAAGGAGAGCCCTGAAGATGGGGAGGGGGGAAAAATGAGGGGAAAAAGGAGAGCCGTGAAGTGGGGAGGGGAACAATGAGGGGAAACAGGAAAAGCCTTTAAAAGGGAGGGGGGGGAAAAATGAGGGGAAACAGGAGGCCCGGGGAAAATGGGGGAGGGAACAATGAGGGGAGACAGGAGAGCCGTGAAGATGGGGAGAGGGGAAAAATGAGGGGAAACAGGAGAGCCAGGAAGATGGGGAGAGGGACAAAGAGGGAGACAGGGGAGCGGAAGATGGGGAGAGGGAACAATGAGGGGAGACAGGAGAGCCAGGAAGATGGGGAGAGGGAACCCAAAGAGGGGAAACAGGAGAGCCCGGAAGATGGGGGGAGGGACGGGGAAAAATAACCGGAGGAAAAACCCAGGAGAGATGGGAGAGAGTGAGAGAGAGAGATTGAGGAAGAGGAGGAGAGAGAGAGAGAGAGAGAGAGGGGAGAGAGAGAGAGAGGAGAGAGGAGAGAAGGAGAGGAAGAGAGGAAGGGAGAGAGAGGAGAGAGGAGAGAAGAAGGAGAGAGAGGAGAGAGAGAGGGAGAGAGAGGGGGAGAGAGAGGAGAGAGAGAGAGAGAGAGGAGAAGAGAGAGAGGAGAAGAAAAGAGAGGGGAGAGAGAGGAGAGAGAGAGAGAGAGAGGGGAGAGAGAGAGAGGAGAGAAAAAGAGAGAGAGAGAGAGATTGATACATTTATTGGCCACTTTGACATAACATAAATACATAACAATAATAATAATAATGCAGCCCAAGGTCCATTGAGCCAAGGCTTATTACGGACCTACAAATTATAATTACTGTAAGCTGACGCATGTTGGGGCCCATCCACCACCCTGGATACTTGTTTTTAAAAAACAATGAATCTCGTGGAAAATAATATGAAAAATAATGAATAATATAAGCAATAATATTTGTAATAATGGTAACTGATAATGATATAGAAATAATAAAAATAATAATAGTAATAATAATACCAATAAGCAATAGTAATAATGATAATAACCATAATAAATAATAATAATAATAATAATAAAAATAAAAATAAAATAATAATAATAAAGAATAATATAAATAATAATAATGATAATGATAATATTAATATTAATAATGATAATAATATTAATAATAATGATGATAATGATAATAATATTAATAATAATAACGTAATATGATAGTAAAAAAAAATAACAATAATTATAATATAATAATATTTGCAATATTTTTATATTTATATATTATATATATATATATAATATATATATAGAAAGAGAGAGAAGAGAGAGAGAGAGAGAGAGAGAGAGAGAGAGAGAGAGAGAGAGAGAGAGAGAGGAGAGACAGGGGATAGAGGGGGGAGAGAGAGGGAGAGAGAGAGAAGAGAGGAAGAGAGGAGAGAGAGAGGGGAGAGAGAGAGAGAGAGAGAGAGAGAGAGAGAGAAGGAGGAGAGAGGAGCGAGAGAGAGAGAGAGGAAAGAGAGAGAGAGAGGAGAGAAGAGGAGAAGAAGAGGAAGAAGAGAGAGAAGGGGAGAGAGAGAAGGGGAGGAGAGAGAGAGGGGGAGAGAGAGAGAGAGAGAGAGAGAGAGAGAGAGAAGAGAGAGAGAGGGGAGAGAGAGAGAAGAGAGAGAGAGAGAGAGAGAGAGAGAGAGAGAGAGAGAGAGAGAGAGAGAGAGAGAGAGAGAGAGAGAAGAGGGAGAGAGAGAGAGAGAGAGATGAGAAGAGAGAAGAGAGAGAGAGCGTAGAGAGAGAGAAGAGAGAGAGAGAGAGAGAATGACAGCTTTTAAATAGGGTAAATACCTTTGATAAAAAAAAATAATACCCGCCTGGGTGTGTGTGTGTGTGGTGTGTGTGTGTGTGTGTGTGTGTGTGTGTGGTGTGTGTGTGGGTGTGTGTGTGTTGTGTGGTATTCATCTAGTTGTATTTACAGGGCCAGAGCAATGCTCGTGTGGCCCCGTCTCCATATCAACATTTATCATTCATCCTTAGTGCTTAGTGTTAGCCGAAGCCAGCACCCCGGAGAGCAGGTCCCAAACCCCGGCTAACACCCGGTACCCATTCACTGCTGGGTGGACAGGGGCTGGGGTTTAAGGAAACAACCCATCTGTTTCCGCTCCGCCCGGGGATCGAACCCGGGACTTCTCGGTTGTGGACCGAGCGTGCTAACCACTACACTACAGAGTACCTTTGTGTGTGTGTGTGTGTGTGTGTGTGTGTGTGTGTGTGTGTGTGTTGTGTGTGTGTGTGTGTGTGTGTGACCATAATGGCATAAGACCATAACCATGTCCAAAAGTACCAATAAACGTGTGTGCGCGCGCGTGTGTACATGGGAAAAAACACACACACACACACACACACACACACACACACACACACACACACACACACACACAGTAAATATACATACATGAGCAAACACCTGTCTCTCTGTATCTACCTTTACCTTTATGTACCCATTACTGTGTGTGTGTGTGTGTGTGTGTGTGTGTGTGTGTGTGGTGTGTGTGTGCGTGTGTGTGTGTGTGTGTGTGGGGGTGTGTGTGTGTGTGTGTGAATGTGTGTGTGTGTGTGTGGGTGTGTTTTGTGTGTGTGTGTGTGTGTGTGTGTGTGTGTGTGTGTGTGTGTGTGGTGTGTGTGTGTGTGTGTGTGTGTGACTGTGTGTGTGTTGTGTGACTGTGCGTGTGTGTGTGTGTGTGGTGTGTGTGTGTGTGTGGTGTGTGTGTTGTGTGTGTGTGTGTGTGTGGTGTGTGTGTGTGTGTGTGTGTGGTGTGTGTGGACTGTGTGTGGTGTGTGTGTGTGTGTGTGGTGTGTGTGTGTGTGTGTGTGTGTGTGTGTGTGTGTGTGTACGGAAGGAAGGAAGGAAGGAAGGTGTGTGTGTGTGTGTGTGAGAGACTGTGTGTGTGTGTGTGTGTGTGTGTGTGTGTGTGTGTGTGTGTGTGTGTGTGTGTGTGTGTGTGTGTGTGTGTGTGTGTGTGTGTGTGTGTGTGTGTGGTGTGTGTGTGTGTGTGTGTGTGTGTGTGTGTGTGTGTGTGTGTGTGACTGCGTGTGTGTGTGTGTGTCTTCTGTGTGTGCGCGCGTGTGTGCATAGCCAGAGGAGTCAATAATCTCACCTTTGTACACTGGAGGCAAGATGAAGACTATATTATTCATCCTATATATGCTATTCATTATTCACGACGCCCGCCATCCTTCCCTTAGGTATTATTCATTTATACATCCCCGCAAGGCTGGACTTTGATGAAAAATGAAAAAGAGAGAAAGAGAGAAAGACAGACAGACAGACAGATAGACAGAGAGAGAGAGATACAGAAAAGAGACAGACATAGAGAGATAGTGATAGATAAATAGAGAGACAAACAGAGATAGATAGATAGACACATACACACACAGAGAGAGAGAGAGAGAGAGAGAGAGAGAGAGAGAGAGAGAGAGAGAGAGAGAGAGAGAGAGAGAGAGAGAGAGAGAGAGAGAGAGAGAGAGAGAGAGAGAGAGAGAGAGAGAGAGAGAGAGAGAGAGAGAGAGAGAGAGAGAGAGAGAGAGAGAGAATGAAGGAAAAATTAAATATGAACAAAGAGGGAGGGAAAGAACATAAAGGGAAAGAACATAAAGGGAAAGAACATAAAGAGAAAGGGAAAGAACATAAAGGGAAAGGGAAATAAAAAGGGAAAGAACATAAAGGGAAAGGGAAAGAACATGAAGGAAAAGGGAAACATAAAGGAAAAGAACAAAGGAAAAGAACACAAAGGACAATTTAATGTAAACAAAGGCGGGAAAGAATAGAAAGCGAAGGAGAAAAAAATTAGTTAAGCTCCACTGGAATATTTTTTTTACGTAAGTTAATTCCGATATGAAGGGAAAAAAACTGAATTCATTACAGTGTATTCAAATTAAGAGAAAAAATTAATGATACTCAAAGCTTAACCCCTTGAGACCCAGAACGTAATTTCCATTGTAATTTGGGTACCATTAGATGATTTTAATTAATATAAGAAATGTTTTATAGATATGACCTGTTTAGTATCCTTGTCGACTAACTAATTTGGTATATTAAGTGACTTTTCGTAATTTTATGGCTTAACAACATACACTTTTTATAGCCAAGGAAAGATCTGGGCGTGAAGGGGTTAAAAGTCTCTATAGATACGCGATATTTAGAGTTAAAAAAACCCACTATAAGAGTTAGATAATACTATATAAACGACAAAGCATTAAAGTTGATAAGCGATATTTACGGTAATAAAACAAAAACAAATATATAAGTTAGATTATATAAACGAAAAAACATTGAAATAAAAATACTACCAGAAAATCCTTAACTCGAATTACAAGAAAAAAGTTATTTATATAAACGAAAAACCATTAAATTAAATATCTAACAAAAAACCTAAACTCGAATTACAAAGAAATAAAATTAGTTGTGAGCCAAAAAAAAGAAAAAAGATATGAAAAACGCAAAAAGGAGGAAATTGAACTGATTTCAGAATATCATTAATATTTTATTGTTATCATTACCACCATCCTGGTGGTACGCCGACGTGAGTTTCGACAGGGGATGCTTGCAGCCTATGTTGATCTCAAGAAGGCGTTTGACTCAGTGCATCGTGAGTCACTCTGGGATCTTCTGCGACTTCGAGGGATTCCTGCAAGGACTATTGGTTTGATAACTGGTCTGTATTCTGGGACTGAGAGTGCTGTGAAGTGTGGGGCAGGTGTATCCAGCTTCTTTCCTGTGAATACAGGAGTGAGGCAAGGGTGCGTCCTTGCCCCATCACTTTTCAACGCTTGTATGGACTGGGTATTGGACAAGGTTGTAGATCAAAGTGATTATGGAGCATCCGTCGGCAACACCAAGATCACTGATCTTGTTTTTGCCGATGATGCAGTAATCTTTGCCGAGTCGCTGGAGGTCCTGGTGATGGCTCTCGAGGCGCTGCACGAGGAGGCAAAGCCTTTGGGACTTGAGGTCTCCTGGCTCAAGACCAAGGTCCAGGTACTTGGGAGACTTACTAGATGAAGCAGTACAGTCTGTTCATGCGTGTGGCGAGGACATTGAGATCTTGGAAAGTTTTACATACCTTGGTAGCGCAGTCCATAATGACGGCGGGTCACGTCAAGAAGTCTTACGACGGATTGGCATAGCCCACGGTGTTATGGACTCGCTCAGCGGGAGTATTTGGCGTTGTCGGTACCTGTGCAGGAGGACAAAGATCCGGATCTTCAAGTCGCTTGTGATCCCTGTCCTACTCTATGGTTGTGAGACATGGACACTAAATAGTGACTTGAAGAGACGAATCAATGCCTTTGGTAATAAGTGTCTTCGCAGAATCATGGGGTATCGCTGGGATGATTACGTGTCAAATCAGCGATTGCACCGTGAGACTGAATCGAGGCCTATTACCTGCATAGTCCGTCAGCGCCAACTTCGGCTATATGGGCATGTGGCACGCTACCCTGAAACCGATCCTTCCCATCGGGTTGTATCTGTAAGAGACAATCCGGCGTGGAGGAGGCCAAGGGGGCGCCCACAAGGCTCGTGGCTGGGACAAGTTGATGTTTCTTGTCGAGAGCTGCTTGGTATGGGAAAGGAGCCTGCATGGGAACTCGCGCGTGGTGACCCCCGGGAGTGGCGTCGTAGGGTGGGCGAGGCGACGCGCCCCCCGGCGTATGCCCCCAATGATTGATTGATTGATTATCATCATTATTCAAGGGTTAAAAAGGACAAGAATAAAACAAGAAAGGAATAAAAAGGACAAAGAAATAGACAATAAATTTAAAAGAACAAGAAAAAAGGACAAAAAAGGACAAAAAAGACAAAAAAAGGAAGGGAAAAAATGGACAAAAAGGACAAAAAAAGGACAAAAAAAGAAAGAAGACAAAATAGGACAAAAAAGACAAAAAAGGACAAAAAAGACATAAACAAGAACAAGAAAGGAATAAAAGACACAAAGATAAGGGAAGCAAGACGCTATTTCAGTATTAGAGAAACATAAGTCTTGATATGTCACCTCCAATGTCTCTCTCTCTCTCTCTCTCTCTCTCTCTCTCTCTCTCTCTCTCTCTCTCTCTCTCTCTCTCTCTCTCTCTCTCTCTCTCTCTCTCTCTCTCTCTCTCTCTCTCTCTCTCTCTCTCTCTCTCTCTCTCCTCCTCCTCCCAAATTCTGCGTTTATTTTACCTCTAACACAGAAACTATAGTGGTAGAAAGTAGTCACACAGGCAGCTCAATTTGATTCAGTAAAGCTGTTGCTGTCTAATCTTCCTTTGTATTCCTCCTCCACCTTCTCTCCTCTCTTCTCTTCTCTTCTCTTCTCTTCTTCTCCTCCCCTCCTCTCCTCTCCTCTCCTCTCCTCCTCTCCTCTCCTGTCCTCTCCTCTCCTCCTCCTCAACCCTAACAAGAAGCCAGTAAGACGCCTTAAACGGCGAGGGACGAGCGAGCCCGTAGAAACCCGCTGCACGTGCGGCGTCACCCGGAGTTTGACCTGTGTGGCATTGCTAGGTGTGTGGTCTAAAGCCACACACCAAATTTCAACTTAGTCGGTACAGCCGTTTCTCAGCTATAGCAAGATAACGTTGTCTGACACCCCTCACGCGGCACGCGCCACGCGCCATGCTGACCCCTCACGTGAGACAAAACATGTCAACACAAATAGGTATTGAATGCGGCTATCAGATGGCGAAGACAAAAGAGAAAGAGAGAGAGAGAGAGAGAGAGAGAGAGAGAGAGAGAGAGAGAGATGAAGGAGAGAGAGCGAGAGAGAGAGAGAAGAGAGAGAGAGAGAGAGAGGAGGAGAGAGAGAGAGAGAGGAGAGAGAGAGAGGAGGGTTGAGAGAGAGAGGGGAGATGAGGAGAGAGGAGAGAGAGAGAGAGAGGAGAGATGAGCGAGAGAGAGAGAGAAAGAGAGAGAGGTAGAGACGAGAGAGATGAGAGACGAAGAGAGAGAATGGAGAGAGAGAGAGAGAGACGCGAGAGAGAGATGAGAGAGAGATAGAGGAGAGAGGAGAGAGACAGACGAGAGACGAGAGAGAGACGAGAAGAGAGACGGAGAGGAGAGAGGAAACGAACACAGGAAATAAAAGATCAAAGAAAATAAACCCACGAGGAGGTAGACAGTAGGAAGGAAAGAAAAAAACCAAATATTGAAAAAAGGATACAAGAATAAGGAGAATGAAGAAAATGTACATAAGGAACAAAGAGGTTTTTTCGGAACAATGAGACGAAAGAAGGAAACAAGGAAGAAAGGAAGGAAATATTAGGGATAAAAAGAAAGAGAGAGATAAAGGGAAATAAAAGTGGCTAGGCTTAAAGGGGACAGACTTTTTAAGAGGGAAAACAGAATTACTGGAAAAGAAAAAAAATGAAAACAAAGGGAGATCAAAGGAAAGTACAAGAGGAGTAGAGGAAATAAAGAAGGGGGAGAGTAGCGAAGGGAAAAAAAAGAGTAACGCCAGGAAAAGATGAAGGGAAGAAAAAGGAGGTAGTAAAATATATGAGAAAGAAAAAATGGGGGAAAAAGGACGACTATACAGAAGGAAAAGATAATGTTAAAGAAAGAGTATACAGGGAAAGGACACAATGAAAAGTAAAAATGAAAACAGGGAAAATGTAGAAAACTAAAAGGAAGAAGAGTAGAGGAAAAAATGAAAAATATTGAGGGAAAGAGACCTGGCAAAATAGAATATGCAAAAATAATAGGAAAAGAATAAAAGGATAATAAACAAGAAATAGGGAAAAAAGAGGTTAAATCACGGCAAATGGAAGAATGCAAGAGTGTCTCTATAACAAGAGCATGGAAGAATGGAAGAGTGTTCTATATAACAAGAAGCCTGGAAAGAATGGAAGAGTGTCCTATATAACAAGAAGCCTGTGAAGCAATGGAAGAGTGTCTATAAACAAGAAGCCTGGAAGAATGGAAGAGTGTCTATAAACAAGAGCAGGAAGAAGAATGGAAGAGTGTCCTCTATAACAAGAAGCAGGAAGAAGGAAGAGTGTCTATATAAACAAGAAGCATGGAAGAATGGAGAGTGCTATATAACCAAGAAGCATGGAAGAATGGAAGAGGTCTATATAACAAGAAAGCATGGAAGAATGGAAGAGTGTCTATAAACAAGAAGCATGGAAGAATGGAAGAGTGTCTCTATAACAAGAAGCTATGGAAGAATGGAAGAGGTCTATATAACAAGAAAGCATGTAAGAATGGAAGAGTGTTATATCACAAGAAGCATGGAAGAATGGAAGAGTGTCTATATACACAAGAAGCAGGAAGAATGGCAAGAGTGTCTATATAACAAGAAGCATGGAAGAGGAAGGGTGTCTCTATAACAAGAAGCATGGAAGAAATGGGCAAAAGAGTGTCTATATAACAAGCAAGCATGGAAGGAATGGAGAGGTCATATAACAAGAAGCATGAAGAAAAATGGAAGAGTGTCTATATAACACAAGAAGCCTGGAAAGAATGGAAAGGGTGTCTATATAACCAAGAAGCATGGAAGAAGGAAGAGTGTTATATAACAAGAAGAATGGAAGGAATGGAAGAGGTCTATATAACAAGAAGCATGGAAGAATGAAGAGTGTCTATATAACAAGAAGCATGGAAGAATGGAAGTGTATATATAACAAGGAAGCATGAGAATGGAAGTGTCTATAGACAAGAAGCCTAGGAAGAATGGAAGAGTGTCTATATAAACAAGAAGCATGGAGAATGAAAGAGTGTCTATATAACAAGAAAGCATGGAAGAATGGAAAGTGTCTATATAACAAGAAGCATGAAGAATGGAAGAGTGTCTATATAACAAGAAGCATGGAAGAATGGAAGAGGGTCTATATAACAAAAGCATGGAAAAGGGGGGGGGAATAGAAGAGTTGTCTATATAACAAGAAAGCATGGAAGAATGGAAGTGTGGTGCTCGATAACAAGAAAGCCTGGAAAGAAATGGCAAGAGGTATATATAACAGACAGCATGGAAAGAAGGAAGGTGTCTATATAACAAGAAGCATGGAAGAATGGAAGTGTTGTCTATATACAAAGAAGAGCATGGAAGAATGGGAAGAGTGTATATATAAACAAGAAGCTTGGAAGAATGGAAAAGAGTGTCTATCATAACAAGAAGCATGGACGGACAAAAAATTGGGGAAGAGGTCTATTTAAACAAGAAGCATGGAAAGAATGGAAGAGTTGTTCTATATAACAAGAAGCATGGAAGAATGGAAGTGTGTCTATATAACAAGAAGCATGGAAGAATGGAAGAGTGTCTATATAACAAGAAGCTTGGAAGAATGGAAGAGTGTCTATATAACAAGAAGCATAGAAGAATGGAAGTGTGTCTATATAACAAGAAGCATGGAAGAATGGAGAGTGTCTATTAACAGAAGCATGGAAGAATGGAAGAGTGTCTATATAACATCAAGGAAAGCATGGAAGAAATGGAAGAGGTCTATATAACAAGGAGCAATGGAAGAATGGAAGAGTGTCTATATAACAAGAAAGCAGGGAAGAATGGTAGAAGAGTGTCTATATTAACAAGAAGCATGGAAGAAGAAGAGTGTCTATATAACAAGAAGCATGGAAAGAATGGAAGAGTGTCTATATACAAGAAACAGGAGAAATGAAAGAGTGTCTATATAACAAGAAGCATGATGGTAAGACTGGAAGTGTGTCTAATAACAAGAAGCATGGAAGAATGAAGAAGTGCTTCTATATAACAAGAAAGCATGTGAAGAATGGAAGAGTTGTCTATATAACCAAGAAGCCTGGAAGAATGGCAAGAGTGTCTATATAACAAGGAGCATGGAAGCATGGAAGAGTGTCTATATAACAAGAAGCATGGAAAAATGGAAGAGTGTCTATAAACAAGAAGCTGAAAGAATGAAGAGTGTCTCTATAACAGAAGCCTGGAAGAAATGGAAGAGTGTCTATATAACACAAGAAGCATGGAAGAATGGAAACCGAGTGTCTATATAACAAGAAGCCTGAAAAAGAATGAAGAGTGTCTATTAACAAGAAGCATGGAGAAGAATGGAAGAGTGTCTATTAACAAGAAGCCTGCGAAGAAAAATGGAAGAGTGTCTATATAACAAGAAGCATGGAAGAATGGAAGAGTGTCTCTATAACAAGAAGCCTGGAAGAATGGAAGAGTGTCTATATAACAAGAAGCATGGAAGAATGGAAGAGTGTCTCTATAACAAGAAGCATGGAAGAATGGAAGAGTGTCTCTATAACAAGAAGCATGGAAGAATGGAAGAGTGTCTATATACAAGAAAGCAGGGTAAGAATGGAAGAGTGTCTATATAACAAGAAGCATGGAAGAATGGAAGAGTGTCTATATAACAAGAAGCCTGGAAGAATGGAAGAGTGTCTATATAACAAGAAGCCTGGAAGAATGGAAGAGTGTCTATATAACAAGAAGCATGGAAGAATGGAAGAAGACTAAAGAGTGTCTATAAAACAGAAAGCCTGGAAGAATGGTAATGAGTGCCCTTATAAACAAAAGAAGCATGGAAGAATGGAAGTGTCTATATAACAAGAAGCATGGAAGAATGGAAGAGTGTCTATATAACAAGAAGCCTGGAAGAATGGAAGAGTGTCTATATAACAAGAAGCATGGAAGAATGGAAGAGTGTCTATATAACAAGAAGCATGGAAGAATGGAAGAGTGTCTATATAACAAGAAGCATGGAAAGAATGAGAGGTCTATATAACAAGAAGATGGAAGAATGGAAGTGTCTATATAACAAGATAGCATGGAAAGAATGGGAAGAGTGTCTATATAACAAGAAGCATGGAAGAATGGAAGAGTGTCTCTCTAACAAGAGGCAGGAAGAATGGAATGAGTTGTCATATAACAAGAAGCATGGAAGAATGGAAGAGTGTCTATATAACAAGAAGCATGGAAGAATGGAAGAGTGTCTATATAACAAGAAGCCTGGAAGAATGGAAGAGTGTCTATATAACAAGAAGCATGGAAGAATGGAAGAGTGTCTATATAACAAGAAGCCTGGAAGAATGGAAGAGTGTCTATATAACAAGAAGCCTGGAAGAATGGAAGTGTGTCTATATAACAAGAAGCATGGAAGAATGGAAGAGTGTCTATATAACAAGAAGCCTGGAAGAAATGTTAAGGAAGAGTGTCCTATATAACAAAGAAGCATGAAGAAGGAGAGTGTCTATTAACAATAAGCCTAGAAGAATGGAAGAGTGTCTATATAACAGACGCCTGGAAAGAATGGAAGAGAGGTCTATATAACAGAACATGGAAGAATGGAAGAGTGTCTCTATAAACAGAAAGCCGGCAGGAAGGGAAAAGACAGTGTCTATATAACAAGAAGCATGGAAGAATGGAAGAGTGTCTATATAACAAGAAGCATGGAAGAATGGAAGAGTGTCTCTATAACAAGAAGCATGGAAGAATGGAAGAGTGTCTATATAACAAGAAGCATGGAAGAATGGAAGAGTGTCTATATAACAAGAAGCATGGAAGAATGGAAGAGTGTCTATATAACAAGAAGCATGGAAGAATGGAAGTGTCTCTATAACAAGAAGATGGAAGGAATGGAAGCGTGTCGCTATAACAAGAAGCATGGAAGGAATGGAAGAGTGTCATATAACAAGAAGCATTGGAAGAATGAAGAGTGTCGATATAAACAAGAAGCATGGAAGAATGGAAGAGTGTCTATATAACAAGAAGACTGGAAAGAATGGAAGAGTGTCTATATAACAAGAGCAGGAAGAATGGAAGAGGCTCTAAACAAGAAGCATGGAAGGAATGGAAGAGTGTCTATATAACAAGAAGCATGAAGAATGGAAGAGTGTCTTATAACAAGGAAGCATGGAAGAATGGAAGAGTGTCTATATAACAAGAAGCATGGAAGAATGGAAGAGTGTCTATATAACAAGAAGCATGGAAGAATGGAAGAGTGTCTATATAACAAGAAGCCTGGAAGAATGGAAGAGTGTCTATATAACAAGAAGCATGGTAGCTGCTGCGGTAGTGAAGCAAGGGAGGGGAGAGGGAGAGGCGAGGACCCAGAGACCCAGAAGGACCCAGAGACCCAGAAGGACCCAGAGACCCAGAAAAAGACCCAGAGAGACCCAGAAAAAGACCCAGAAAGACCCAGGTCGTAATGGGACCCTTATGGCATGAGTCTTTAGTGACCATTTTCGTTAGATTGGCTAGTCGAGCAGTCTCTCTCTCTCTCTCTCTCTCTCTCTCTCTCTCTCTCTCTCTCTCTCTCTCTCTCTCTCTCTCTCTCTCTCTCTC
>JACEEZ010025764.1:103865-111365 GCA_016584305.1 Chionoecetes opilio | reverse complement strand
CCAGAGCCACTACAACCACCACCACCACGGCACCGTGAAGGGCGACACAACACTGATTTAGCATTAATAAATTATAATAGTACGTCACGTGCCTAAGACAAAAAAAAGTAATATACTCCGGTATCAGAAAAAAGCATAGGAATTCCTAAACACTATTCATAAACGTGTTTTTGTCCCAGGATCGTATCAGACCTGACATTCCTGACAGGTTTGCCAGGTGATTGATCTTAACTTGGGCACAGAAAAGGCCGACCAACACTGACCCAGACGTGAAGACAAGACAAGATGTTCTCCAAGACAAGACAAGACAAGCAAGACAAGGGTTCTCTTCTCTGATCCAACTTGTTTTCCTTCATAACTGCATTTATCTTTTTTGTAATATCGTTTCGAAACAATATTTTTAATAGATATGATTTGGCTTACAGTGTGTGTGTGTTGTGTGTGTGTGTGTGTGTGTGTGTGTGTTGTGTGTGTGTGCTGTGTGTGTCGTGTCGTGTGTGTGTGTGTGTGGTGTTTGTGTGTTGTGTGTGTCTGTGTGTGTGGCGTGTGTGATGGGTGTGTTGTGTGTACGGCAAGTTAGTTTTATATATATTTTGTATATATACCTGTTAAGTGACCTGCAAATTATTTTAGGATTTGTTGTTTGCAGTATCTCCTCTCTCTCTCTCTCTCCTCTCTCTCGGTCTTCTCTCTCTCTCTCTCCTCTCTCTCCTCTCTCTCTCTCTCTTCTCTCTCTCTCTCTCTCTCTCTCATCTCTCCTCTTACACATCGCACACAAGAAGTATATAGGCAATAAAAAATCAGGAAACCGCACCCAACGTAAAACTTCAAGGGAGAGCGAATATTAATTTCCTTGAACACGAAAACAGTCTGCTAACCACGATAGCGTATAAGAAGTATTCAACTCCTTTCCTTCCCTCCCTCTCTCTCTTCGCTGTATTGACTTCCTTGTGAGTGTAGAGTCGGAGACAGACTTGCGAGAGTGAGAGAGAAGAGATACGAGAGAGAGAGCCGAGAGAGAGACGACGAGAGAGAGAGAGATGAGAGAGAGAGAGAGCGTCCCATCCTCACTCTCACTCTCTCTTTATCATTTTTGTCCCGCCTATTTTCAAGTCTTCAAGCACTTCGTCACGAGATGAAGAGAGCGTAGAGAGAGATGATAGAACGCCCTCTCTCTTCTCCTCTCTCCTCTCTCCTCGTCCTCATCGCCCTTCTCGGTCTCATCCTTCTCGTCTATCTTCCTCTCTCATGCTCTCTCTCTCTCAATCTCGTCTCTCCTCTCTCTCTCTCTCTTTCTCTGTCGACGTTTGGGGCGTTTCTTCCCAATCGTTTTCTATCACTTCAGCCTTTGTCTGTTTTTTTTCCTTTTCTTTTGCATATTGCTTCCTCGACGCCATCAATATACTCATCTACTCCTCCTCCTTCTTTCCTCCGTACTCTTACCTCCTCTCTTCCATCCTTCCGCCTTCAAGCGGAACAAGGCACAGGCAGTTTCCTCTTCTCACTGGACAAGAAAGTCCTGGAGAAATGTATACACAGAAAGAAAAAATAATATGGTCATTTTGGTCGACCATGGGAAATTGAACAACAAATGAATAGTAATGTCAAGGACAACACTTGTTGATCTACAATCAGTGCTCCGTGCATCTCTCTCTCTCTCTCTTTCTCTCTCTCTCTCCACTCTCTTCCTCTCGTCTCTCTCATCTCGTCTCCCTCATCTCTCTACTCCTCTGGCATCTCTCTCTCTCCTCCTATCATCTCTCAGTCTCCTCTTCTCTTTCGCTCATCCGTCGCTCCCTTCTTCTCTCTCTCCTCTCCTCAAAACATGATTCACAGGAGTGCCTAGAATCACCTCTGTCGAAACTCTGTCGTTTAATCTCCTAATGAACTCAAATTCATATAGATCTAACTAACTCTCTCTATCTCTCAATCTTTCTCTCTCTCTCTCTCTCTCTCTCTCAATCTCACTCCTCATCTATCTCTCTCCTCTCTCTCTCTCTCTCTTCGGCCCCATCCCTCCTCATCTCTTCTCTTCAGCAGTATTCATGTTTTGCTCGATCGCTCTATACATTGGAAAGGCGATTGTTTGGTGTGCCTGTTACGAGGAAGAAGATGGCGGATAACGATGAGGAGGAGGAGGAGGAGGAGGAGGAGGAGGAGGAGGAGGAGGAGCCAATATCCACGTGTCTTGCGTTACATCTCAGTAGCGTAGTTCATCACAAACCAACATAGCATCGCTTACGCTATCTATCCCTGACGATGATATACAACGCGAATAATTATCACTGTTTAATTTCCCTGTTTTTGCTACATCGCCTGTGATCTTATACATTCACCAGCTCACTTCTTCCAATTTCCTCAAAGGCCATCTTAGTAAACGTCATGAAAACGGAATCTTATTACATCACAAATGAATACCTTCGATCAAGTTCCTGGTTCTTCGAAACAAGGAAGTGGTGGACAGTAATATGTAAATAAAGAAAATGTTAAATTAATGACCGGAAATTGGTTGAAGAAATTGTGAAAGAAAGTCACGTGACTGTTGACAGAGAAATGCGAAAGAAAAGCACGTGAATGTGACATAGACATGTGAAAGACGTAAATGTGAAAGAAATTGAAAGACTTGAAATGTTGACAGAAATGTGAAAGACTGGACAATGTGACTTAAATGTGAAGGCGCGTCAAAATTGCGAATAGCAAATTGTGAAAGAAAGCGTTAAATGTGAACAGAAAATGTGAAATAAAAGACGTAAAATTTGACATAATGTGAAACAGACGTAAAGGTGTAAAGAAAGACGGACAATGTGAAAGAAAGAAGTGAATTGTAAAGACGTGAAATGTGGAAAGAAAAGACGTGAAAATGTGAAAAAAATAATGTGAAAGACGTGAAAATGTGAAGAACGCACGTGAATCATGTAAAAGAAATGTGGAAAGAAAGACGTGAAATGTGAAAGAAAGACGTGAAAATGCTCGAAGAAAGACGTGAATGTTACAAGAAGGAAGTAAAATTGCGAAGAAATCAGCACGTGAACTTGTGAAAAAAACCGACTGGAAATGTGAAGAAATTCTACGCTGAAATGTGGAAGAAGCGTGGAATATTGTGAAAGAAAGACGTGAAAGTGTGAACGAAACACGTAAATCTGTGGAAGAAATGTGAAAGAAAGACGTGTACTGTGAAAGAAATCAAAAAAGACCAAAATGTGAAAGAAATGTGCAAAGAAAGAGTGACATAGTGAAAGAAATGTCAAAAGCCTGAAATGTGAAAGTACGTAAAATGTGAACTAGATCTGTAAAAGACGTGAAATGTGAAAGAAATGTGAAAAAAACCATAAGAAAAGAGAAACAATTAACCATGACAGATGGATATTTAGACACATCAAACTCAAAAGAAAGAAATGAACGAGGAAATAAATATGAAAATAGCGTAGAAAAGAGAAAATAAATGGCAAAAGAGGATAATTAAAGGACGGTATCACTTTGAGATGGGACTTACTTTAAGTCTGGCTCCAGAAACACGAAGAGCCCGTGAGAGGAAACTTAAAATTCAATCTTCAGAATGACATCAGATAATCAAGTAATGATAAATTTTCCTGTTAACGCGCAATGCATGGAAGGTGTAAGGTAGTGCATGGCCAGATGCGATGGATGAAATGGTGCAGGAGTGCATGGCAAGGATGGATAAATGGTTAAGGAGTGGCATGGGCAAGAATGGATAAATGGTGAAGGAGTGCATGTCAGGATGGATAAATGGTGGAAGGATCAAGGGCAAGAACATGCTACAATGGTGAGGAGTTGCATGGCAGGATGGTATAATGTGTGTAAGGAGTTCATGGCCAGGATGGGATAAACATGTGTAACTGGAGTGCATGGCAAGGATGGATAATACGTGAGGAGTGCATGGCAAGGTGGATAAACGGTGAGGGAATCTTGCAATGGCAGAATGGATTAAACGGTGAAGCGGAGTGCATGGCAAGATGGATAAATGGGTGAACTGAAGTGGCATGGCAATGAATCTGGATACAAAATGGTGAAGGAGTCGCATGGCAAGTGCTCGGATAAATGGTGGAAGGAGTGCATGGCAAGAACTGGATAATGGTGAGTGCATGGCACAGAATGATAATGCAGGAGTGCATGGCAAGGATGGATAAATGCTGTGGAAGGAGTGCATGGCAAGAATTAATAAATGGGTGGAGGATCGTGCTTGCAAGACCATGGAGTAATGGTGAAGGAGTGCCTGGCAAGGATGGATCAAATGTGATAGGAGTGCATGGTAAGAGGATGGATAAAATAGTGACAGGAGTGCAGGCAAGGAGATAATGGTTAAGGAGTGCATGGCAGGCTGCGATATCAATGGTGGAACGAAGGTGCATGGCTAGCGATGGATAAATGGATGAACGGAGTGCATGGCAATGATGGATAAACTGTGAAGAGTGCATGCAAGAATGGCTCCATGCGTGAAGGAGTGCATGGCAAGGGATGGATAAATTGGTGAAGTCAGGGCATGGCAAGGATGGATAACAACGCTGAATAAGAGGATCTGCGAAAGACGTCGAGAGATTGTATGTATAAATATTTTTTTTCTTTTTATTCTCTTAAATAATTTTGTATTTCATTTTTCTATCCCTTGCTTTTTTTTTTTTTTTTTTTTTTTTTACTTCGTGTCACTATAATAATGTCCAAATATTAAAGAAAATAAAAACAATCATAAAAGGTGAGAGACTTCGAAGGTGGTTTAACCCCTTCACGCTTGAGATCTTCTCCTTTGCTATCAAAAAAAATCATGTTGTTAGCCACTAACAATATTATGAAAAGTAACCTGAATATACCCCAATCTGGTTAATTGGACGCAAGGATACTTAAACAGGTCATATCTATAAAATATTGCCTTAATAGTCCCCTAAAATTATCACCTAATCTACCCAATTATCATGGAAATACGTATCTTTATAGGCCCAAGGTCGGTTCTAACGGGAAAAGTTGACAAAGCGTGTACTGAAGATAAATGTACCAAGAAAAATACTTCACAAAACAAGAATAAAAAGTGAAAAGAAAACAGAATGTTGACGCAATCAAGCAAAAGTTTACAAAAAATAGAAAAAATTAAAAACTAGAAAACAAAGAAATATTTAGATTTATAAAAGTACGTATGTAATGAAAGAATAAGAAAAAAGAAGATTAAAACTGGAAGGAAAGAGAGACGGGATAATATGCAGAGGCTGGCTAAATAAGAGTAGCATTTACTCTTAACCCCTTGAGACCCAGAACGTAAAATCCATTGTAATTTGGGTATCATTAGACGATTTTTAGTGAATATAAGCAATATTTCATAGATATGAACTGTTTAGTATCCTTGTCCACTAACTAATTTGGTATATTAAGTGACTTTTCGTAATTTTATGGCTCGATAACAGATGATTATATATAGCAAAGGAAAGGTCTGGGTGTGAAGGGGTTAATACTGTTATACCATTACGTTTGAATATTATGTAAAAAGATTTCTGAACCACCACCACCACCACCACCACTGCATAACACCACCACCACCACTACATAACACCACCACCACCACCACCACCACTACATAACACCACCACCACCACCACCACCACCACTACATAACACCACCACCACCACCACCACCACTACATAACACCACCACCACCACCACCACCACTACATAACACCACACCACCACCACTACATAACACAACACCACACCACGCCACCACCACCACCGCCACCGCACGCCACAGCACCACTACATCAACAACAACAATAACAACGATGAACATGACGCCATCTTTCCATAGAAAGTGTCATCATTGTCACAAAGTTTAGAAAGAGAGAGAGAGAGAGACGAGAGAGAGAAGAGAGAGAGACGAGAGAGAGAGAGAGAGAGAGAGGAGAGAGAGAGAGATGAGAGAGAGAGAGAGAGAGAGAATTTGAGTTCATTATGAAATTAAGAAGGAGAGTAATTCTAGTCACTCCTGTGAAATTATGTTTTGAGAGCGGCTTTGAGAGAGAGAGGTAGATAGAGAGAGACAGACAGAGAGAGCAACAAAGAGATAGATAGAGAGAGTGAGACAGAAACAGATAGATAGAGAGAGAGAGAGAGAGAGAGAGAGAGAGAGAGAGAGAGAGAGAGAGAGAGAGAGAGAGAGAGAGAGAGAGAGAGATGAGAGAGAGAGAGAGAGAGAGAGAACAGTTACTATACTCAACGCTTTTCCTTCCGCCTCTCGTTCCATTCTTATCAACCCTTTCTCCTCCCCCCCAACCCCACTCCCTTTATCCTTACCCTCCCCCCTAGCCCCTCCATTTACCCCCCCTCCCCCAACCCCACCCCTTAACCCTTTATCACCCCTTGCCCCCCCCCCCCCCCCCCGCTAAATAGTCCAGCTGGCCACGCAGACTGTTAAGCAGCACGCAGCACACCTAGAGTCTATAGATACCCTAAGCACACCCAGGGAATATCAAGGACCACTTAGCACGCCCACCTCGCTACCATAACAAAAGTGGGCGCTAATGTACTGAGGATGAGCTTAAATACCACAACAAAACGAGAACAAAAATACTGAAGAGCTTTAGTGCCTCAAAAACACTAAAACAGAAATCCTGCAGAGCTTTAGTGACTCAAATAAATACATAAAAAATCCATGTGAGTTTGAGTGCCGCAAAAAAACATAAAAGTAATCCTAACAACAATTTTATGGTGTAGAAAATATAATTACCAGTAAATAGGCGTTCACACCTAGGTGTGAAACGTGTTCGAGTTCGTATTCCGTTCAGTTCTACAGTAAAATTATTAGATTGTAACACCAGCGCGTGAGGAAGGGAGGGAGGGAAGGAAGGAAGGAAGGGGGGAGGGAAGGAGGGAGGGAAGGAAGGGGGGAGGGAAGGAGGGGAGGAGGAGGAGGGAAGGAGGGGAGGGAGTGGGGAGGGAGGGAAGAGGGGGAGAAGGAAGGAAGGAGGGGAGGGAGTGAGGGAGGGAAGGAAGGAGGGGGAGGGAGAGGAAGAGAAAGGATAGTATATTTTTTTCTCTCATTCTACTACTACTACTACTTTTTCTACTACTACTTCTCTACTGCTACCACTACTACTGCTACTACTGCTACTACTACTACTACCACTACTACTTCTACTTCTACTTACTACTACTACTACTACTACCACTACTACTACTACCACCACCACCACTTCTACTACTTTTTCTACTACTACTACTACTTTACTACTACCACTACTACCACTACTACTACTACTACTACTACCACTATTACTACTACTACTACCACCACCACCACCACCACCACCACCACCACCACCACACTACTACTACTACTACTACTACTACTACTACTACTACTACTACTCACCACCACCACTACGACTACTACCACTACTACTACTACAACCACCACACCACTACTACTACTACTACTACTACTACTACTACACTACTACCACTACTACTACTACTACTACTACTACTACTACTACTAC
>JACEEZ010025764.1:91365-96365 GCA_016584305.1 Chionoecetes opilio | reverse complement strand
CTGATTATTATTTCGGCCCCTACCAAGCTTGTTGTGTTTTTGTCGCAGAAACCAATCCGTTTTCAATTGCGAGAAAAAACGGTCTTCGTACCAAGACGATGCTTGGACGACAAAAACACGGCTCTTGTGCAGAATACATAGACATACCTAAACGCTTCTTGATTGACGAAGATTAAGAGACAGAGAAAGAGGAAGGAATAGAAAGAGGAGAAAAGAAATACACAAAATCATCAAAATGGAAACAAGAAAGGTGTCGAAAAATAAAACAGGAAATAATGAAAAGATATAAATAAATAAGGAAGCGAAATAAATATCTGCCCCAAAAAAAGAAATAGGCGTGAGGATAAAACAAAGAAAAAGAGGAAAATACCAAAGAAAGGAGAAAGGAGTGAGGGTGAAAATACAAAAGAATGATGAGAAATAAGACGCCACAGGTGATAAAGAGGGAGGAAGGAGACAACAGAATCAACAAAGACAAGCAATGAGAAGGCAAGGAAAGGATTGACAAAGGAAGGAGTCAGGAAGACGACACCAACACAAACAAACAATAGACAAACAAACACAAACAAACACAAACAAACAATAGACAAACAAACACAAACAAACAAGTAATAAAATGTGAAGGAAAGAGACGGCGAAAAAATTTGTAAGGCTACGAGGATAATAAAAAATCGAACTGAATTATACACTGAATAAAGTGCCTATAGATAAGAAAGCAGAGAAATGAAGGAAGGAAGGAAGTCACTAAAGTAGGAAATAAATAAGTTAGGAAAGCAAGGAAGGAAGGAAGGAAGGAAGTAATCAGTATGAAGCAGAACGTAGAAATAAAGGAAGGAAGGAAGGAAGAAATGAAGGAAGGAAGAAGGAAGTAATCAGTACGAATGTAGGAATAATGGAAGACAGAAAATACACAGGAAGGAGATCGAAGGAGGATGGGTGAGGAAGGAAGGAAAGAGCAATGGAACCAAATGCCACCCTTAAGGGGAAACGAGAAACGGAAGGTCAGGTTTATATTCCTTGACCCAATCCATCAAAGAGAAAGGAAGACGTTCTGTCCTAAGTGGCTAGCCATTAACTGGAGGAGGAGGAGGAGGAGGAGGGGGGGGGGGAGGAGGAGGAGGAGGAGGAGGAGGAGGAGGAGGAGGAGAAGGAGGCCAGTAATGACAAGAGAAAGAGATCATGGAAATTTATAGGCCAAAAAAATAGGTGCATATCTGAATGATTATGAGAGAGAGAGAGAGAGAGAGAGAGAGAGAGAGAGAGAGGAGGAGAAGAGAGAGAGAGAGAGAGAGAGAGAGAGAGAGAGAGAGAGAGAGAGAGAGAGAGAGAGAGAGAGAGAGAGAGAGAGAGACTATATAGCGCGTTGACAAAGCAAATCAGAGAGAGAAAATGAGTCGAGAAGAGAGTGAAGGACAGACTCACCGAAAGCAGAGACGAGCAAGTAAGCTCACGTCCTTGTCATTTCCATTTATAACCTCCTCTTGCATTCCAATATAAAAAACAACTTAATTGTCGTGAAATGGGTATTGAAGGCCAGACTTCAACAACCCCCACTCGAATACTTAGTGGTTGAGTGTATAATCATTTCATATCCTATCCTATTTCTAAACTTTCCTCCTTCCTTCCTCTCCTACATTGTAAATCAAAATTTGAGTGCCTTTTAAAGTATTGATAGTGCGTAGTAATTATATTCAGCGTCCCCCGGATCATTAGTTGTGGTGTTGTATTTATAATCTTTCATATCCTCATCCTCTTCACTACGTACTTCCGTTCCTCTCCTCCTCCTCCTACATTATAATTTTCCAACTGTCTTTTACAAGTATTGTCTTTAAGTAGTATGTATTCAAATGATCCCTCGTCATACCATTTCTTACCTGTGTATTTATATCCTATGTAATCCTATTTTAATCTCCTTCCTATCCTCTCTCCTCATCCTTCCTTCCTCTCTCCTCATTCCTCTCTTATTCTTTTCTTCCCACACTCCTACAAATCTCACTAGTTTCTCACTTCCTCTTTTCTTTCCCCTTAATTTATTTCCTTCCCCTAATTCTTTTTCGTGTATTTCCTCTTCCTACACATTTCTTAATCATTCATTAATCATTATATTTTTTTCCTCTCTCTCTTTATATGTTTCCTATTCCAAGGGTTCTTGCTCATCAATTTGCTACGTATTTCTTCTACTTTACATTTTTTCATTTTTATACTTTCCTGACTCTCATCTTTCAACACTTATTTCTCTCTTACTATCTGTCTTTCCTTCCTCTTCCTCATTTTTTTTCCTCCTTTTCTTCTTCTCTCTTGTTTTTCATTATACGTCCTCTCATTGCTTCAATTCAGATAACTGTCCTGTACATTCTCCATAGATCCTCCTGCTACTTTTGCTTCAATAGATAACTGTCCTATCCTTGCCTTCAATTAGATAACTCCTCCGTCCTTTGCCTTTCCTTTACTTCCTGACATTTTCTCACTTAATCTCTCCTTTTACATTTTGTGTTCATATTTTACAATGGACTTCATTTAGCCTTCAATTGATATCCTGTAAATTTTGTTCTTGATAATGCCTTACTTTTGCTTCATTAGATAACTTTTCCTGTTCATTTTGTTTCACTGATACTTCCTGTCTTTTTACAATAAAACTGTCACTGTACTTTTTAGCTTCATTGTAACTTTTATCACTTCCTTCATTTCAATGTTTCATATTTCTTCTTTTGTCGCTGTACATTTGCTTCAATTAGATAACTGTCCTGTACATTTTGCTTCAATTAGATAACTGTCCTGTACATTTTGCTTCAATTAGATAACTGTCCTGTACATTTTGCTTCAATCTTCTGTTCCACTTGCTGTCTTGTACACTTTCCCACCCGCTCCTCTTCCTCATTTCTTTCTTTTCCATTATTTTTATTTATTTCACGAACCCTCATTCAATTTTCTGTTCAATTTCCCATCATGTACACTAATCTATCCTCCTCTTCCTCTTCTCCTCCTCCTTCATATTTGTTTTCCTTATTTTCCTTATTTCTCTCATACTCTCCTTCAATTTTCTGTACAATTAGGTAACTGTCATGTACACTTTTCTCACCTCCTCCTTCATAATTCCTTTTCTTTTGTTACTAATTTCACTATGTAGCTCACGTACCCTTGTTCAATGAGGTAACTATCCTGTATACTTCTCCTTCAATTTGCAGTTCAATTTACCATCCTGTACACGAATCCTCCTCCTCCTCCTCCTTCTACATATTTTCTTTTTTCTTGATTTGACTATTTCTCCCATGTACTCTCCTGGAATTTTCTGTCCTTTCATTTTTCCTTATTTTACTATTTTTCTCCTTTTTTCACATCCTCTTTCATATTTCTTTTTTTTCCCTTAATTTCCTTATTCCTCTCATGCACAATTTTCCCCTTCAATCCTTCCCTTGCAATTTTCTGTTCAATTTGCCATCCTAAACAGTGACTAATCTACCTCCTCCTCCTCCCTTAACTATTTCTGTCACGTACTAGCCTTCAATGTTCTGTTCATTTAGCTATCCTGCACACTAAGCTTCCTCCTCCTCCTCCTCCTCCTCCCTTATTTAACTATTTCTATCATGTACCCGCATTCAATTTTCTGTTCAATTACGTAACTGTCCTGTACACTTTTCCTTCAATGTTCTATTCAATGTGCCAGCCTGTACACTAAGCTGCCTCCTCCTCATAATCATCATTTATATTTGTTTACCATTATGTTTCTATTTCTTTATTGTATGTACCAAAATTACAATGGAAATTACGTTCTGGGTGTCAAGGGGTTAAAGTCAAGTTAACCCGCACGTTTGTCAAAGATAACGTTTGGTATTGCAGAAAGAAAACGTTGACCATGACTGTCTGCTGTTCAGGAGTTTCTATTATTAAGACCAGATCGAAAACAAATCACATTCCTTTCATTGATAAATAATTATTATTACCAGTATATGTAATGAATGGGGAAATCGGTGAACCATAGAACATCACAGCCCTCCAGAATGTGCAGGGCCAACCACCGGAGCCCGCAAGGAAATAGATGAATAGCCTACAGGCGCTATAGGCTTCAACGAATAAAGAAAAAAGTTCCAACCATGTAGTGAACACAAGTGCTTGTGGGCCCTTCGGACTCATGTATTGATGTTTATAGTAGTAGTATATATTAGACAACATGTGATTGCAAACTCCAATCGTGTTGTTGCTGTCGTTGGTCACTGGTCAAAGTGCCTCGGGGTAGACCTCGTTCCGTGTGAGTCCAACACACACTCACACACGCACACAAACGGTAAGTCCATGAGTCTACGGAATTAGTGAAATACGGCATGACGTTACCGCAGAGTTCATTCTTGTAATCTAATCATTGAAAAGTGTTTTTAGACCAAAACCCCACTTCAAAATTATTCAATCGACATGGGACCAAGCCGCTTACCACCCACGATTTATGTGCGATTTTTCGAGTCTACTCTCATCAAAATTGAATTTACGGTTTCGGCTACCCAAAACAGACAGACATACACACGGCTACTCCTATAGTATATTAGACAAGTGCTTGTGGGCCCTTCGGACCCATGTATTGATGTTTGTAGTAGTAGTATATATTAGACAACATGTGATTGCAAACTCCAATCGTGATGTTGCTGTCGTTGGTCACTGGTCAAAGTGCCTCGGGGTAGACCACGTTCCGTGTGATTCCAACCCTTTGTGTTCCGTGTGATTCCAACTCACACACACTCACACACGCACACAAACGTCCATGAGTCTACTGAGTTTGTGGAATATGGCTGGACGTTATCGCAGAGTTTTTCCTGTAATTTCATACTCCTAAAGTGTTTTTAGCCAAAAACCCCCTTCAAAATTAATCAATGACATGGGACTAAGCCGCTTACCACCTACGATTTATTTGCGATATTTGTAGCCTATTCTCATCAAAATTGAATTTACAGTTTCGGCTACCCAAAACAGACACACACACACACAGACACACGGCTACTCCTATAGTATAG
>JACEEZ010025764.1:78865-88865 GCA_016584305.1 Chionoecetes opilio | reverse complement strand
CTTCCTTACCTCACACTCAACTCTACATTAATCTTTGAAATTCCCCTCAATATTTCAGACAACCACTTATCCCTACACCTCATACCCTGCCCTTAGAGACTTACCCTTAAACCTTACCGCCCCTACAGCCTTACTCTTGAGCCTTAGCACCCTCCACACCCCCTTAGCACCCTCCTAACACCCTCCCAACACCCTTCTAGCGCCCTCCCAACACCCTCGGATCCGCCTCCCCCAAGAAGCTATCGAGAATCGAGTCTTTGGGCCCGGGCGGAAAATCATACTTATTGGAAACTGATCGAGGGAGGGGGGGGGGAGGGAGAGAGAGAGAGAGAGAGAGAGAGAGAGAGAGAGAGAGAGAGAGAGAGAGAGAGAGAGAGAGAGAGAGAGAGAGAGAGAGAGAGAGAGAGAGAGAGAGAGAGAGAGAGAGAGAGAGAGAGAGAGAGAGAGAGAGAGAGAGAGAGAGAGAGAGGCTTAGTTTGTGTGCACGAGCCAGGGTTTTATAATGGCCAATTAATAAGTTTATTCGGGTCACGGAAAACTTTTAGCACCACCTCACCTCCGTCATGCCACTTTCTTCCTTGTCTTCCTTTCCTTGTTCTTCCTTCTCCTTTTCTTCTCTTCCTGTTCTTCTTCTTCCTTGATCTTATCTTCTCCTCTTCCTGTCCAAAAAAAAAGGGATGTGTTCTGGGGTGTGTTCTGCATAATTGGGCGAGAAATTTTGACATCTGATACCATTTCTTTTTTTCTTTCTTTTTCCAAAGCGATAATTACCTTGGCGCGGGTATTACCAGGGTGCGTCGGGGGAAAAAATGAGTCGTGTACTGTACCTGAAATGCCGTAAATTAGTATCCTCTAAGCTTACACACACACACACACACACACACACACACACACACACACACACACACACACACACACACACACACACACACACACACACACACACACACACACGCACGCACACACACTAAAAATTGACACAGGATAAATTGACACACCTCTTCACCTTCTTAAGACAAACTCCACCTGTCTTTAACTACCTTTCTCTCTCTCTCTCTCTCTCTCTCTCTCTCTCTCTCTCTCTCTCTCTCTCTCTCTCTCTCTCTCTCTCTCTCTCTCTCTTCCTCCTCCGCTTTTACTGCATTATACTTCTCCCTTCCTTCCTCCTGTCTTTAATCCCTTCCTCTCTTCCTCCTCCTCCTTGTCCTTGTCCTGCCAATCCTCCTCCTCCTCCTCTTCCTCCTCCTGATGAACAAGAATTACTTTGCGATATGTAAGTCGATCCGCTAACGAGGAATAACGGGGTGCAGACAAGAGCAGTGATCTCTCTCTCTCTCTCTCTCTCTCTCTCTCTCTCTCTCTCTCTCTCTCTCTCTCTCTCTCTCTCTCTCTCTCTCTCTCTCACACACATTCTCATTTTCTTTTTTTCATAATCTCTGTCTCTCATTCTGCCATTCTCTTATAACACTCATTCTCTTTTCCATACTCTCTCTCTCTCTCTCTCTCTCTCTCTCTCTCTCTCTCTCTCTCTCTCTCTCTCTCTCCCAACACTCGGCACAGCGATTGTTTTCCCTCACTCTCTCCTTCATCCCTGGCGCCGCTAATGCACTCCCAGGGACCTTCAGCACAGATCTCCCAAGACGGTATAGAAGGGCTCCAGGATTTTACACTAACGACCGAATTATGCACGTGGAGAAGGGGAATTAGTGCTTGGGGGAGGGAGGAGGAGGAAGAGGAAGAGGAGGAAGAGGAGGAGAGAAGAGGGAGGAGGAGGAGAGTAGAGGAGAGGAGGAAGAAGAGAGGAGAGGAGAGGAGGTTGAGGAGAATTGAAGAGAAACAAAGATAAAAGGATAAGGAGAGGATAGGAATATGTTGTGTGTTGTGTGTGTGTGGTGTGTGTGTGTGTGTGTGTGTGTGTGTGTGTGTGTGTGTGTGTGTGTGAACCTTTCCTTGTGTATTTATTCCTTTAATGGCAAAATCTTCCTTCCTTCCTTCCTTACCTACCTACCTACCTACCTACCTACCTACCTACCACCATCCATCCATCCATCCATCCATCCATCCATCCATCCATCCATCCATCCATCCATCCCACCCACCCACCACCACCACCACCCACCACCATCCACCCACCCACCCACCCACCACCCACCCACCCACCCACCCACCACCATCCATCCATCACACCACCACCCACCCACCCACCACACCCACCACCATCCATCCATCCATATCCATTCAACCCACCACCCACCACCCACCCACACCCACCACCCATCCATCCATATCCATCCACCACACCCACCCACCTCCATCCATCCATCCATCCACACCACCCACCCACCCACCCACCACCACCACCCATCCACCATTCACCACCCACCCCCACCCACCCACCCACCCACCCACCCATCCATCCATCCATCCACCCACCAACCACCCACCCACCCACCCACCCACCCATCCATCCATCCATCCACCCACCCATCCTTCCTTCCTTCCTACCTATCCCTCTTAACAGACAGGTGGTGCTAAATCTCACCCTTACCCTGCCTGCCCCCTGCCAAAGCACACCCTCCCTGTCAATACACCTGTCGCCTTCCCTTCCCTTCCCTTCCGCCTGCCAACCCTGCCAAAACCCTTCACTAACCCTGCCACTCATCTCCACTTTGCCAAACACTTTTCACTCCTCACTCCAATTCCTAAGCCCCTTGCATCCTCCTCCTCCTCCTTCCTCCTTCTCTTCCTTCACCTCGCATCCTCCTCCTCCTCCTCTTCCTTCCCCTCGCATCCTCCTTCTCTTCTCTCCTCTTCCTTCCTTCTCCTCCTCCTACTCCTCCTTCCCCTCGAATCCTCCTCCTCTTCTTCTTTTCCCTCGCATCTTCTTCCTCCTCCTCTTCTTCTTCCTTCCCTCCTCCTCTTCTTCCTTCCTTCCTTCCTTCCTTCCTTCCTTCCATCCATCCATCCATCCATCCATCCTTCCTTCCTTCCTTCCTTCCTTCCTTCCTTCCTTCCTTCCTCCTAAAGCTGCCAAGACCTCCTAATATTTGATCCATCAGACCCCCAAGAACGTTCCAAAGATAAGACAGGAGTAATTGTTTATCTCTTGACGAACTCTGGAGGAGGAGGAGGAGGAGGAGGAGGAGGAGGAGGAGGAGGAGGAGGAGGAGGAGGAGGAGGAGGAGGGTAAAAGACAAACAGGTGAAGAATGGCATCTAAAAGAACACTGATAAACAATGGGATGAGAGAGAGAGAGAGAGAGAGAGAGAGAGAGAGAGAGAGAGAGAGAGAGAGAGAGAGAGAGAGAGAGAGAGAGAGAGAGAGAGAGGCGACTGGAATACTGGAAGAAAATAGAATGCTGAGGATGAAGGAAGGAAGACAGCATGAATGAACTTGTGGAAAGAGGAAAGATACCAGAAGAGATAGAAGAAGGGGAAGAGGAGGAGGAGGAGGAGGAGGAGGAGGAGGAGGAGGAGGAGGAGGAGGAGGAGGAGGAGGAGGAGGAGGAGGAGGAGGAGGGATGACTGAAAGGAGGGAGACAAGGGAAGATAAACAGCTGGAAAATGACAGAAGGGAAGAGAAAGGAAGAGGAAGGGACAGAAAGGAAAATAAGTGAAGGGAGTGAAAGGGGAGAAGGGGAAAAAGGGAAAATGGAAAAAGGGACAAAGGGGAGAAGGGGAGAAGGGGAAAAAGGGAATAAAAGTAGTAAGGAAGTAAAGAGTAAAGGAGTAAAAAAAGGTGTAAAAGCTGCAGAACTAAAACTTATCTACATTGAAACAAAAATAAAATAGAAACTGAAATAGGAGAATAGAAATAAACAATATAGGAAATAAAATCCTCATAAAAAAATATATACTTGCAACAACAAAAATTACTCATCACACAACAAACAAAAAAACGTAAAGTACATGAAAATAATTACACTGTCCATTTAACTCAACCAAATAAAAATATAATAATAAGACGCACACATAAACCAAATAACCATTCCTTAAGTATTTAAATGCTACTCAAACAAATACAAAATATATCAAAATTCCAGAACAAAACCAAAAATACTTGAACCAAAAAAAATAATAGTAATACCAAAACAATACCAGTTAAAATTCCGGCCATCTTTCAAGCTCCACAATACAAACCTGATCTACGTACTCCACAATACAAACCTGATCCACATACTTCACAATACAAACCTGATCCACATACTCCACAATACAAACCTGATCCACATACTCCACAATACAAACCTGATCCACATACTTCACAATACAAACCTGATCCACGTACAGTACGTCAATCTCCTTAATAACCTGAAGAAGTCGCAGGCGGGTGAGAGAAGACCTTCCTGACGAGGTAAACAAACACCCTCCTACGTCTTGAGGAAGTAATACTATAAGGAACAAAGAGAAGGACCCCTATTGTTTATATGATTATAGAATAGATGTGGTATTTAATTAATCTACCTACTACAGAGAGAGAGAGAGAGAGAGAGAGAGAGAGAGAGAGAGAGAGAGAGAGAGAGAGAGAGAGAGAGAGAGAGAGAGAGAGAGAGAGAGAGAGAGAGAGAGAGAGAGAGAGAGAGAGAGAGAGAGACTATACATTTTCGAACAAAGGCTGGAAGAGATTACTCATCACATTACAAAAAAAAACCGTACATGAAACTGATTAGACTGTCCATTTAACCATTCTCTCTATCTTTTGTCATGAAAAAAGACGCAAACTTTAGCCAAATAACCATTCCTTTAGTATTTAGATGAAACCAAAACAAATACAAAAAACATAAAATTAACAATACCAGTTAAAATTCCACCCATCTCTCAAGCTCCACAATAAAAACCTGATCCACATACTGATGGTTTTTTGTTTTTTTTCTGTATGCCTTCGGGTGAGAATAGAATTAGTAATATTATTAATATTAATATTATACTGTACGTCAACCTCCTTAATAACTTGAAGAAGACGCAGGCGTGGGAGGACCTTCCTGACGAGGCAAACAAACACCCTCCTACGTCCTGAGGTTGTAATAATATAAGGAGAAAGAGAAGGACCCCTATTGGTGATATGATTATAGCTATGGGATTTAATTAAACTACCTACAACAGAGAGATGACTGGCTGATGCCATCTGGACATAATTAGTCAACTAAATGTGCAGACTAAAGATAGTTATCGGAACCTCACCGGGAACTTTTGGCTGTAAAATTAATATCAAATGTATAAAAAAAAAAAAAAAAAAAAAAAAAAAAAAAAAAAAAAAAAAAAAAAAAAAAAAAAAAAAAAAAAAAAAAAAAAAAAAGAAGAGAGAGAGAGAGAGAGAGAGAGGCCCTACATTTTCGAACAAAGGCTGGAAGAGAGAAAGTCAGCCAGCCACATGAACAGGAAGACGAGGAAGAGAGGAAACACAGAGGACATGAGAGGAGGAGGAGGAGGAGGAGGAGGAGAGGAGGAGGAGGAGGAGGAGGAAAGAAAGGAAGCAAGAGAAAAGAAAATACAGCCAAAAACTTGTGTGGATGAAACTTTATATACTGACAAAGTAAAGATAGGACACTGCTCTCTCTCTCTAACTTTGTCTCTTTCTCTCGCTTTCTTTTTCTAACTTTCTTTCTCTCTTTCTCTCTCTCTCTCTCTCTCTCTCTCCTCTCTCTCTCTCTCTCTCTCTCTCTCTCTCTCGCAACCCCTTACCACCCACCACCTCTTGTCTTCACACACACACACAACACACACACACACACACACACACACAACACACACACACACACACACACACACACACACACACACACACCATAAAGTCTGGGTGACCTCCGCCGCCCCTCACGCAGAACCCCTTCAGGAGAGAGACGCCCCATCTGTCTCGGGTCTCGGCGCTGCTTCCTGCGGGAAAGTTGTGAGCCTTGGAGCGGCGCGAGGGTAAAGGGGCTCCCGGGTTATGAATGAGTGTGTGCTTGTCTGAGACAGGGAGGGAGGAGGGAGGGAAGGGAGGGTATGAGGTAGGGAGGGAGAGAAGGAGGTGTGAGTGGGTGGGTGAGAGAAGAGAGGGAAGGAAGGAGGGAAAGAGGGAGAGAAGGGATGGGATGGACGGAGAGAGGGAAGGGAGGGAGGAAGGGAGGTATGAATGAGTGAGTGGGTGGGTGCGAGAAGGAAAGGAAGGAGGGAGGTATGAAGGAGGGAGTGAAGGGAAGGAAGGAGGGAGGTATGAAGGAGGGAGAGAAGGGAAGGAAGGAGGGAGGTATGAAGGAGGGAGAGAAGGGAAGGAAGGAAGGAGGTATGAAGGAGGGAGAGAAGGGAAGGAAGGAGGGAGGTATGAAGGAGGGAGAGAAGGGAAGGAAGGAGGGAGGTATGAAGGAGGGAGAGAAGGGAAGGAAGGAGGGAGGTATGAAGGAGGGAGAGAAGGGAAGGAAGGAGGGAGGTATGAAGGAGGGAGAGAAGGGAAGGAAGGAGGGAGGTATGAAGGAGGGAAAGAAGGGAAGGAAGGAGGAAGGCATAAGTGAGTGAGAACGAGTGAGAGACTAAGTGACGATTGACTGATTGATTGATTGATTGACTGATTGCGTGATTGACTGAAGGAGTAAGTGTGTGGTTGGATAGGTGACTTGTCTGACTTGTCGACTAATTGATAAAGAGATTGACATATGGACTGTCTGAGAGTTTGCCTGATTGACAAACCGAGTAATCGACTGTACTCTTTATTGACTGATTAATGAAAAGAGTTCAGGAACAGAACTTATGAAGCTAAATTTAAGTTCAGTTCAAAGATACACTCATTTCTTTTTTATTATATTTCTTTCCTCTAAAATTTTGATTAAACTATACTTGGTTTGAACAATAATTTATGTGCCATTCTTGCCTTTAGTTATTTACCATTGTGTGAGAAGACGTGACTCCTTTCCTTCCTTCACATTGTAGAACGTGACACATTATAAACTTGAACTAAACTAAACTCATTCAAAACTTGACACATTTCAACAATAAACAGATAATTCCGAAATAGCAAAGTTGAGAATTAGTAGCAGTTTGTCCTTGTCCCTTCATTCCCATCACGCCCTTCCCTCCCTTCCTTCCCTTCATCACACATTACAAACTCTCCCCTTCACCCACCTACCCCTCTCCCCTCTCCTTCCCTCAACCTCCTCTCCCTCCTTTCCCCTCTTCCCCACTCAGCCCTCCCTTGCCTCATCAACACAACCACCCTCCTCCTTCCTCCTCTCCCCACAACCACCCTCCCTCTCCTCTTCCTTTCCCCTCTCCCCCTCCTTCCCCCTCCCCTCACTACCTCAACTCATCATACAACTTCTACGAGCCACCCTTCAGGCCACCCGCCGCTAACCTATAACCACGTAACAACTAAACACAACTCTAATAACGCGTCACAAACCACCTGACACAACTGGGATGAACGAGGACCACTTGCAGTCACGGAGTGGCTTGAATCACAACAAAAAACTGTACCACTTTCCATTAACTGTGTAATAAAAAATAAAAAATGAATGACGATGAAGTATTTAAAAGCTTTAAATTTGGGGGAAATTTCATATTCTCTCTCTCTCTTTTCCTCTCCTCTTTTCCCCCCTCTCCCCCTCTCTTCTCTCTCTCTCTCCTTTTCCGTAGCAAAAAACGTTGTGGAAAGAAAATAAATAAATAAAAAAACGATATAAAAGAAGAGCAATACATTTTTTCCCAATTAATTAAACTTTGAAATTAACCGAAAATAATGACTTCTCTTTAATCACGCTAACCTTGCCCTTTAATTTACTAAGTAATACTCGAAAAACGCAAAACTCGAAAAAAGTATGAAAATGTAAATGTTTGTACTCGCTGTCTTTTACTTTTTTTTTTTTTCTCTTCCTCTCTCTTCTCTCTCTTTCTCTCTCCTCTCTCCTTTCTCTCTCTCTCTCTTCCTCTCTTTCTTCTCTCTCTCTCTCCCCGTGTTACGTGCAGTCATATATCAGGGTTGAGTTAGCTTCTACATATGAGGAAGGAAGGAAAAGAGGGAGGGAAGTTTGAAGGGAAGTAGGAAGGGAAGGAGGAAACGATGCAGAATAAACGGAAGGACAAAGGAAGGAGTGCAGTGGAGAGAGAGAGAGAGAGAGAGAGAGAGAGAGAGAGGAGAGAGAGAGAGAGAGAGAGAGAGAGAGAGAAAAGGGAGAGAGAGAGGAGAGGAGGAGAGAGAGAGGGGAGAAAGGGTAAGAAAATATTTTGACTAGCCAAAAACCCCGCCCTTGGGCGGATTTTTTGGCAGCTCTGCGGGGGGGTTTTTGGTGGGCCTCCGGCCCAATAAGTGAAACCTGTATTTTAATGATAATGTATTTCACACAACCATGAGTTTAATCTCACAGAATCATTTTTGGGTTATCACAAAATCTGACAAAATATTACTACAAAACTAGTAGTAGTAGGCTAGGAAGTAGGCTAGTGAAGTAATAGGACTGAAGTAATAGGACAGAAGTAACTCTGGAGTAATAGGAAGTAGGCTAGTGAAGTAATGGGACTGCAGAAACTCAAAATAATGGGAAATGGGCATGAAGTAATGGACGCAGAAATAGGAAGTGGTAGTGAAAAATAGGACTGAAGTAATAGGACGAAGTAACTCTGAAGAATAGGACAGAAGAACCTGAAGTAAAGGAAGTAGGCTAGGAATAATAGGATGAAGAAATAGGACTGAAGAAAATGGGATTTAAAGAATAGGACGAAATAAAAAAAAACCGCCCGTCAGTCGTGGGCGGTTTCGATATCTTTTTTTTTTCATACAAAATTTTCCGCTAATTTTTTTTTTTTTCTTCACAATTTTCGCTTTTATACTAAAAATTTTATAAAAAAAAAAATAAAGTGATCGGCATCCCCAAAAGGGGCCTTTAAAAATTTCCCCCCCGGGCACCGGGTTCCAAACCCCTGCCACATGATGTGATTTGCGCCACTGGGGGCGGAAACCTATAGCGGACACAACCACAACACACCCCCACGACACACTTTTGAATATATTATTATAGATAATTTAATATCGAAAGGAAAAATATGAAAGGGAAAAGGGGGGAAGGACTGAGGAAAAGGAGGGAAAAAAAAGGGAGGGAAGGAGAGAGAGGAGAGGGGGAGAGAGGAGAGAGAAGAAGAGAGGAAGAGAGAGAGAGAGAAGGCGAGAGAGAGAGAGAGAGGAGGAGAGAGAGAAGAGAGAGAGACGTGATTGGAAGAATGAATGTCAAGGAAAAAAAGAGGGAGGAAAAATGAGAAAAGCAGAAGGATTACGAAAACGGAAATGACGAAGAGGAGAGAGGAGGAGGAGGAGGAGGAGGAGGGGAGGAGGGGGAGGAAAGGGAGGAGGGGGGAGGGGGGGGGGGAGGAGGGGGAGGGGGATACAAAAGGGTACAAAGGAAAAACAAACAGCAACAGACCGATAGGCCTTCAAGGCTGTTTGCTTTTAAAATTTCACTACCTAACTAATAATAAGAGGAAGGATAGGGAAATAGAAAGGGCCTCCTTCCCCTCCCAAAAGGGGAAAGGGGGGGAGGAGGAGGAGGGTTTTTTATACTTTATTTGGGCAAAAAATACATACGTCACATAGTTTCAAGGCTACCTAGAGACACACATGGAGGGATATGCCGTTGTACAAAGGACGTGTAGGGTGCCCCCGGCAGTCCCCGCCCTGACATACTGATCATAAGTCATTTTCTAAACACTGCAAAAGTGATAAAAATGACTTACATAAAAGTTTTGGTGTCCAGCATTGTACATAAAACCTCCATTTAATTTCCATCTTTAAAATACTGTGTTTTTTTATTTTTATTTGTATCCTATATCTTTACATGAGGTATCCCATATTTTAGATAAAACACACAATTTATATACTATACATCATATATACATTACATATATATATAATTCATAAGCCACACATAAAAATACACATACACATATACACACACATGAGCAGATGTAGACATACATACATTCATACATACACACATACATACACATGTATATGCACACATATATACACATGCATACAT
>JACEEZ010025764.1:63865-73865 GCA_016584305.1 Chionoecetes opilio | reverse complement strand
GAGAGAGGGCGAGAGAGGAGGAGGAGAGAGAGAGGGGAGGAGAAGAGAGGAGAGAGAGAGAGAGAGAAGAGAGAGAAGAGGAGAGAGAATAGAGGGGGAAAAAAAATTTGATAAAAACCATATTATTACTACTCGAATACAGATATGACTAACAATAATTAATAACAAAAATAACAATGGCAATAATAAAGACAATAACAAAAATAATATAAATAGTACTAAGAATAAATGTTCGTATTGACAACATTAAAACTCAGCCTCAAAACAAAACAAATTCTTGGTATTTGTACTCGTTATAAATAAAATAGAAACCTTCCCACAAATAAATATAAATAAATAATAGTAAGTAATAGTAATAGTAATAATAATAAAGTAAAAATAACAAAGTAAACAACCTGTAATAGAGTAAATAAAACCTCGCCACAAAAACCGGCGATACCCACACAGGGATTAGGCTTTGTATTGCTCCGACAGCTTTTTTCCCCCGACAGATTACAGGTTGGGAAGAAAGGTTACAGGTTACAGGCTCCAAAGATTACAGGAGGGAACTACACCGTGGCTTTTTTTTCTTTTCTTTTTTAACACCACAAAGGACTGGTCAAGGGGGAAAAAAAAAATGCAATCAAGAGAGTTCCACGATTGATTACAAGCTCTAAAGTAATAGTTCCACGATTGATTACAAGTCTAAGAAATAGATTTCCCGATTTTACAAGTTAAAAAGAAAATTCCACGTTTGTTTACAAGTCTAAAGTAATAGAGTTCCCGATTGATTACAACCAAAGTAATAGAGTTCCACGATTTTTTCAAGCTCTAAAGTATAGATTCCCCGATTGAGAAAGCTCAAAAGAAATAGAGGTTCCACGTTTGATTAAAAGTCTAAAGTAATAAATTCCACGTTTGATTACAACTCTAAATAATAGAGTTCCACGTTTGATTAAAAGCGTAAAGAAAAAATTTCCACGTTGTTTAAAAGCTCTAAAGTAATAGATTTCCACGATTGATTACAAGCTCTAAAGTAAGAGAGTTCCACGATGTTAAAAGCTCTAAATAATAGTTCCAGTTGATTACAAGTTTAAAGTAAAGAGGTTCCCGATTGAGTAAAGCTAAAAAGAAATCATTCCACGATTGATTAAAGCCAAAAGAAATAGAGTTCCACGATTGATTACAAGCTCTAAAGTAATAGAGAGTTCCACGATTGATTACAAGCTCTAAAGTAATAGAGTTCCACGATTGATTACAAGCTCTAAAGTAATAGAGTTCCACGATTGATTACAAGCTCTAAAGTAATAGAGTTCCACGATTGATTACAAGCTCTAAAGTAATAAGTTCTCGATTGTTACAACTCTAAAGAATAGGGGTTTCCCACGTTTGATTACAACTCTAAAGTAAAAAAATTTCCCACGATTGATTACAACCTAAAGTAATAGAGTTCCCGTTTGATTAAAAAGCTCAAAAGAAAATTTTCCACGTTGATTACAAGCTCTAAAGTAATAGAGTTCCACGATTGATTACAAGCTCTAAAGTAATAGAGTTCCACGATTGATTACAAGCTCTAAAGTAATAGAGTTCCACGATTGATTACAAGCTCTAAAGTAATAAAGTTCCACGATTGATTACAAGCTCTAAAGTAATAGAGTTCCACGATTGATTACAAGCTCTAAAGTAAGAGAGTTCCACGATTGATTACAAGCTCTAAAGTAATAGAGTTCCACGATTGAGTAAAAGCCAAAGTATGGGTTTCCACGTTGATAAAGCTAAAAGAAATAGAGATTTCCCCATTGATTACAAGCTCTAAAGTAATAGAGTTCCACGATTGAGTACAAGCTCAAAAGTAATAGAGAGTTCCACGATTGATTACAAGCTCAAAAGTCTGGAAAAAAAGAAAAGAAAGCAAGATAGAACTACATCGTATTTTTTTTTTTTTTTTTTTTTACACCACAAAGGACTGGTCAAGGCCAAAAAAAAGAAGCAATAGAAAGAGTTGCCCGTTTATAAGTTCAAAAGTATGTAAAAAAAGAAGAAAAAAAGATAGAAACTAGGTATGTTCTGAGTCTGAAGAAAAAAATGATACAAAATATGTCAACACGTTCTGACAAGTGTGAATAACGCGATAAAATATGAACGCTCTCTGTAAATCCTTCGCGTTTTTTTTGGTTTTTCTTCAGAGTTCATTTTTCTTTAGTGTTCATTTTTCTCTGTAAAATCCTGGTTTTCAGTAGTTGTTCTTACTGTCCGTGTTCTCAGTTCAAAGAAAAAGCTGAAGTAGACTTTTTATCAAATTTTATCTTTTTTTCGCCTTGTGATGATAGTTTAGTACTAAATTAACATTATTTCCACGCAACGATCAAAGGCGAATTGCAAAAAAATTGAAAAAAACACGCAGAGTAAAAAATGTAAAGAATATATACATACGTGAATAATAATAACTTATTTAGTATCTTGCTATGTTGATTTCTATCTGTAAAAAACAAAACAAAACCATTAAAGGGACATAAGGCTAGGACGTTATCTTTATCTGCCCTTACTTATACAAATGTTAATAAGAATAAAAGTTCAGAAAAAATAATAAATATAAATGAATTCCCTTTAGTGTTCATTTCTTTCTGTAAAAGTTTTCATTTTTCCATCTAAAATACTCGTTTTTACTAGATATCAGTTTACGCAGTTTAAAGAAAAAGCTGAAGTAGACTTTTTATTTATCATTTTTTCGCCTTGTGATGATAATTAGTCCTTTTTTTAACATTTTTTCACGCAAAGATCAAAAGCAAAGGGAAAAAACCCATAAGTAAAAAATGAAAAAAAAAAAAAATATATATATAATATATATATATTAATATTATATATATTTTATAATATATATATATATATATATATTTTATATTATATATATTTTAATAATATTATATAAAATTTATTATATATATAATTTTTATTATATGATATAAACATCTATTTATCTTTTCCGCCTTTTGATGATAAATCGTACTAAATTTAAATCCCTTTTAGAATAATCAAAGGGGAATGGGAAAAAAACACGTCAAGTAAAAAAATAAATAAAGAAAAAGAAAAAAAGGAAAAAAAAATAAAAAAAAAGTCTACATTAACATAATAAATACAGCTCATTTAATAAAAGGTAATAATAACAATAAAAATAAATTTAAACTCTTTTTCCCGTCCCTTTCCATGTTTATAACTTTAGCCTGGTACGACAATTCTACAAAGGGTGTACGATAATTTAATCGTGTCGTTATTGTTGCCAGACGCACGATAGCTTTCAGCGTTCACCTTGTGCTAACCCCCCTAATTTTACGCCACGACCCGATAAATTCGCCCAAGCGTCGATAACCCTTTAAAAAAGAGAAGAGAGAGGAGAGAGAGAGAGAGGAGAGAAGAGAGAGAGACAAATAATACCTAACAAAAATAAAATACACACGGACAGGAATAAAAGAGAGAGAGAGAGAGAGAGAGAGAGGAGAGAGAGAAGAGAGAGAGAGAGAGAAGAGAAAGCAGAGAGAAGAGAGAGAGTGACATAGGGGCCGCAAAAAGACAAAGACACACTACATATTTTCGGGCATAAAGTTTTTTTGCTTAGCATAAATTACATCAACTTCACCCATTTTATCTTATTCAACTTTTTTATTTTTAAGATAAACTTTAAGACCCTGTCATTTGTCTGTTTTCTGTCTTTTTATCTCTCCTTTATGTCTATATTGGATTTTTTTCTGCATTTATCTGTCTGTATTTAACTGTCTGTTTTTTTTTGTCATTTGTCTGTGCCAGTTTTTTTTCTCCCTTCATTTATCTGTCTGTCTGTTTTTTTTTTGTCATTTAAACGTCGTCTGCTTTTTTTTTTCTCATTTTTGTTGTAGGGTCTTTTTTCTCCATTTATCTGTCCCGGTCTTTTTTCTTCTCCCTCTCCCCCTCTCTCTCTCTCTCTCTCTCTTCTCTCTCTCCCCCTTCTCTCTCTCTCTCTCTCTCTCTCTCTCTACTACCCCTCAGGCTCGTCACATTATTCCACAAAAAGTCATTAATTTCTGTCCACTCTTTGTTGCGTGACCTTTGACCTGTGACACTTTGACCTCTGTAATCACGGCGGGCAGTGAGTCGCGTACACTGTGATCCATCAAACGCCGGTCAACCATCCGACGGTAATAATCGTGTTTGTCTTTTGTCGCGTACAATACAAAACTGTTCATAATGGGTTCCAACTGTACTGTATTTCATGATAATAAAAATAATGATAATGATAATGATAATAATAATAAATAATATTCCCTCCATTCTTTCCTCTCCGCCACTCATGCTTTAAATTGTTGTCTTTTCCTTCATCGCTCTCGTCTTCCCACAAGTCTTGATTTCCCATCTTTTCCACCGTGGCATTCCTGGCTCGTATTTTTTGTTCTCGCCTTTGCCTTCTCTGCCCTCGCCTTCGTGTGTCTGCTTCTCCTTCTTTTGCATTGATAATCTATATTAATAAAAGCGAAAGTGTGTGTGTATGTCTGTGTGTGTGTGTGTGGTGGTATAGGTTCCGCCCCCCGTGGCAGATTCCCATCATATACCACATTTTTGGAACCAGGTTGACCAGGGGAAGGTTTTAAGCCCACTTATGAGATGATCCGATCACTTTTTTCTTCTTCTTTTTTAGCAGCCTATTAGCGATAATTGTGAAAAAAAGTGGGTTGCGAGAATTGAGGAAGCCTTGATGTAGGGTGATGGGTAATGGGTGAGTGAATGGGTGGGGTGATGGGTAATGGGTGTGGGGTGATGGGTGAGTGAATGGGTGGGGGGTGATGGGTGATGGGTGAGGGAATAGATGGGGGGTGATGGGTAATGGGTGAGTGAATGGGTGTGTGGTGATGGGTAATGGGTGAGTGAATGGGTGGGGGGTGATGGGTAATGGGTGAGTGAATGGGTGGGGGGTGATGGGTAATGGGTGAGTGAATGGGTTGCGGGTGATGTGAATGGGTTGGCGTTAATACATACATTTCTACATTCATGATTTCAGGAAAGTTAGAAGGGGCTATCTGGAGAGTCTGTGTTTGGTGGGCCGAAGGCCCACCAATAGCCCTCCGCAGGAGCTAGCCAAAAAGTCCGCCCGGGGGGCGGCTTTGCGGCTACCGTAGATAACAGTGAAGTCGCCAGTTCTACGTTTCTTTGTTATTTACAGACGTGTGGTGGCGTTAATACTTACATTTCTACATCCATGATTTCAGGAAAGTTAGAAGGGGCTATCTGGAGAGTCTATGTCATTTTGTGTCTTCATCTGTGTCATATTAGGGCTATAAATGAACAAATTACAAAAAAAAAACCGAGTGGCGACCTCACTATACCTACTACAGTAAAGTCGCCAGCTAGTATTTTAACCCAACAGTTGAGTCGCCACTCTGGGGAATTCAGGGAAATTAGAGGTAAAGTAAAACAAGTCTCTATATATATTAGCTGCGGAAGATGCTTGGATATATAAAAAATCTCTGCCAACTGAAAAATAAATTCTATTAAGTTGAAAGATCTGACAAGTCTTGTGACTGTCGCCGAAAAGCTACTGTTTACTGTTCTCACGCGAGAGAAAAACGTGAAAGCAAAATGCGCAACAGTTATATTTGCAGATACAAAGATAAACAACTTGTGAAACAGGATAGAATAATTACAATCATGATATAAACTAAGGAACATCTTCAGTGGAACATCAAATCAGTAGATGATGCTATAATTTCGTAATATTTGGCGCCTGGCGACTTCACTGCAGGGCGACTCACTGTTATCTACGTAGTATGAATAATAATTACATAATAATATTGTGCATACTGACATACACTTTTTTTCGTTTTATGATATAATAATGGTACAAAGATGAAAAGAAAATTAAAAACAATGATGATGATCATAATAAGATAATGATGTTAATTGACTATTCACCACAATTACTACAATCTATCCCTGTATACTCTTACTACTACTTCAAATATCTAAACTAAATTCTTACTACCATATATAGTATACTTTTACATTGAGGACGAGAAACATACTATCAACAGCTACGTCAAAAGAAATAGCAATGCCTTTAATCCACAAAGTGACGATGTCTATACTGTACTTCTTTGCTGTAAAGGAATATAAGTAGTAATAATAATATAATTAATATAAACTAATATAACATATCACATGGTGAAATAATTGTAAGTCATGACACAAAGGCATCCATGATATATAAATAATGACTATAGATATAAACTTAACCTTAACATTTTAATGTACACAAAAGATATAAAAAGGACACACACACAACACACACACACACACACACACACACACACACACACAGACACAGACACAACACAGACACAGACACAGACACAGACACAACACACACACAACACACACACACACACAGACACAGACACAAACACACACACACACACACACACACACACACACACACACACACACACACACACACACACCACAATATACCTGCATACATTACTTGCATGAATTAATGTCACTATACTAGATATAATAGCACGTTTTATATAATCTTATACTGTAATCTTCTATTCTTTCATATTCTAATCTTATCAAAATCATTCTTCCTCCTTCCATCTCATCCCTCTTCCTTCTCCTGCTTTCACTAATAATAGTCCTTCCTCCTCCTCTCTCCTCTTTTCCTTCTCTTCCTCCTCTCACTTCCTACTTTTCTTCTTTCTCTTCCTCCTCCTCCTATCTCTTTCCTCATTTCCCCTCCACTCTTTTCTTCCTTCTCCTCTACTGTTTTCAAATCTGTTCTCTCCCCTTCCTTCTCCTCCTCTCTTTCTTCCTCTCCTCCTCCTCTTCCTCCTCCTCCTCCTCCTCTCCTCCTCCTCTTCCTCCTCCTCCTCCTTTCTCCTCCTCCTCCTCCAACACGTTTATGGAGGAAATCATCAAAGCACTCGAAGCAAATATCAACAGCAACACTTTTACACAATAATTTTTTCCTGCAATATTTGCGTCGCCTTCATGTGCTGTGTGTGTTACATGTTCTGTGACCTGACAGCAGTGCGCGGAGCAGCATAAACAAAAATACTACTAAAAAACGGGTTCAGTGAAAGGTTTGTGAGTTATGGAGTGACCAATATTTACAAGGGAAGGAGGAAAAATAATGATCAAAAGAGCGTCAAGTTTACTCTAAAAACGTATTAAATATATATATAAAAAAATAAAATAAGATCAAGACGAAACAAAATCTATACTATACTTTATATAATTCATTAGAACTTTATAGAATTTATTTTGTTTTGGCTTCTCTATCTATCTAACCTAATATATAGCTATGATAATCCATCTCATAATAGATCTAGATTTATTTTACATATTTCAACCATTTTTCATTTGTCAAAAGATAATATTCAGCTCTTTTTCTTCTTTTTTCTTTCTAACTTTTCTTTTTTAGCTTTCCTTCAAAATCTTTAAAAAAAAAAAATATGAAACTGAAATCAAACGGATGTGGCAAAAAAAAAAAAATTGCCTTCTCAACACATCCTTTGTCCCCTTCCCAAAACCCCTCCCCCTCCCCCCAACACCTGCCCCAAGCCCCCCTCCCCCCACACCATGCCCATAGCGATATCCTCACTATTGCCCCAAGCTCTCCATCCTCACCAACACCTGCCCCAAAGTGTCTCCTCTCTCTCTCTCTCTCCCTCTCTCTCTTCTCTGCAGTGTAACTCCGTGTAAAATGGCCAGGGTATAAGCATGAACACAATCAGGCGAAACAACACAAATGCCCCTAGACAGTGTTTGTTTCAGGGCGTGGGTACTACCCCATCTCTGTCTCACACGTCTCATCCCCCTCTCTCCGTCTTACTGTATCGGGAAAATGTGAGGCCAGGTAACTGCAGAAACCAACCAAAACAAGTGTAGTTGATGGTTATTACCTAAAAGAGCGTGTCTACGAACTTATTCTTTCCACGTTCGATCCTCACTTGCTCCGGGTCTGATTTCACGGACACAGTGGGCGAAGTACTGATAACACACCAACACACAAGCCACACACACACAAGACATCGTCATACGAGCTACACACACTTTTCGGCACAGCGACACACACTGCATCGCGATTCAGGCACAAGATGAGCACACCAGACACAGATACACACACACACACACACACCACACACACACACACACACAACACACACACACACACACACACACACACACACAAACACACACACACACACAACACAACACAAACTCACACAGCACCAACAGCACAAACGAGACACATTCAATGACATACTTCAGTGAACTCATTAAGGGGTGCCATCAAAGTAAGGCGTTATTAGGTACAATTAATGACCTTGTTGGAAAAATAGCTGGGAGAGAGAGAGAAGAGAGGAGAGGAGAGAGGGGGAGAGAGAGGAGAGAGAGAGAGGAGGAGAGAGAGAGAGAGAGAGAGAGAGAGAGAGAGATGAGCTAACCAATACATTCTCGAGGCAACGCTAATTTTTGGGAGCAACTTTAAGGGAATGCTAAAAAAAATATATCTCTCTCTCTCTCTCTCTCAATAACTCGTCTAGGGTAACAAGAATACTAATGCAGCCTTAAGGTAAGAGAATGAAGGATGTGACATTATTCTGAGTGACGATTTGCAGGTTTTTAGACGAACTCCATATTTTCTGAACTTGTCAAGATGAACCTAATGAGCAGCACGGGATTTCCAGACACATCAAACCTACATTCTTTAACCCCTTGAGACCCAGAACGTAATTTCCATTGTAATTTGGGTACCATTAGACGATTTCTAGGACTATAGAGCCGAACTTTAATAGATATACCGTTTAATCTTGTCCACACCCAATTTGGTATATTCAGTTAGTTTTCGTAATTTATGGCTAACAACAGAGATTTTGTAATAGCAAAGGAAAAAGATCTGGGCGGAGGGGTTAAGAAGATGCAAATTAAGTGAAATTTAAAGGTGGAAAACAATGCCATGCACGCCAAAAACATCATTTGAACATAGATTTTAATAGTTTTTGAGTCACTCAGAAGGGATTTTAACTAATTTGATTTTCTTAACCCCATCAGCCAGTTCTTTTCCTTTGCTATATAAAATGATCCGTTGTTAGCCATAGAATTCACGAAGAAAAGCTGAACTGAATAATACCCAAAATGTTAGTGGACAGGATACTAAAACAGCGTCATATCTATAAAACCATTGCTTATATCACTAAAAAAACGTCTATAACTGGTTCCCAAATTACACATGGAAATTACGTTCTGGGTCCTTCAAGGGGTTAAAAACAGACTAGCGAAAGTGAAAAGCTAAGAACTAAGGAACTAAGATGCACAATATTGAAAGTGAAGAGAACTGTAAATTAAGAATTTTTACCTATTAACACTAGCGAAATGACAAGCGACTTTGCCATATAATCATGTCACATTAAGCATTCTGATGAGATATTTATAAGTGCATTTCCTTAATTAACTAATAAATAAATAAAAACAGCGATGAGGCGGGGGGGGGAGGACATAGGTGGTAGGAGGTAGGGGCAATAGGGTAAGGTATAAAGTAGATTAGTTTAGGTTAGGTAGTTTGGAGAATGTTTACCTTATTTTCTTATTTTTCATTCTAAACAAGCTCACGCATCACCATGGAAACTATTAAAAAAAAATATTATAACAGTGAAATAAAAATGGTTATTAAAAAAAATGCGACTGCTATAAAGGAAAAAAGTCAGGAATTATTGGCATTCAATTTTTTTTTTTTTTTTTTCTTCACTTCAAACAAAATATATGTCGAAAAATGAAGAATTAATGGCATTCAATTTATCATTATATATATTTTTTTCACTTTAACAAAAATATCACTTTCCATATACTTCAACTGCCTAACGACTATTCCTTCTAATACAAAATAAAAAAAACACGTACGGAAAAAATAAGTAAGCAAATAAATAAGTAAGCAAATAAATAAGTCAGTAAACAAATAAGTAAGAAAAAAGAAAGAAAAAAATCACCCAAAAGA
>JACEEZ010025764.1:8865-61365 GCA_016584305.1 Chionoecetes opilio | reverse complement strand
GTGGACGAGGATTTATGTGGAAGACAAGTAAAGATAATTGTTTGAGTAAAAAAAATACAAGTGGAAAGTAAAAAAAGTGGAGGAAAGGAGTGGTGGAGGATGATTTATGTGGAGGAGTAAATAAGGACAGAAGAATTGCTTGCGAGGATGAAAATAGGTGGAGAAAAAAGTGGAGGAAAGGACAGATGGACGAGGATTTATGTGGTGGAGTAAGTAAGGAGAGAAGAATTGCTTGCGAGGATGAAAATAGGTGGAGAAAAAAGTGGAGGAAAGGACAGGTGGACGAGGATTTATGTGGTGGAGTAAGTAAGGACAGAAGAATTGCTTGCGAGGATGAAAATAGGTGGAAAAAAGTGGAGGAAAGACAGGTGACGAGGATTTATGTGGTGGAGTAAGTAAGGAAGAAGAATTGCTTGCGAGGAAAAAAGTTGGACAAAATTAGTGGAGGAAAGGAAGTGAGAATTTAATTTGGAAAGAAAAAATGCATTGACGGGGACGGCGTTGTTTTTGTTTGTTCGTTGATTTGTTTGTTTGTTTAATTGTATGTATCGTATCCTTTGCCTTATCAATAAACGACTTCATTTTGTTTTTCCTCTCTCTCCCTCTCTCTCAAGAAGTAAATTGACCTCCTATTCTTAGTCTTCAATAATGTGTAAGACTGACCACGGAAAATAACACACTTAAGAAATGTACACACAAAAATTAAGACCCGTTGAAAAAAAAAAATAAAGGACAAAAAAAAAAAACACAAAACTTTCCAAATTCAAAACAAACAAAACATGAATCAAAACAGAAAAAAACAAAGAAAACAAATCCTAAGTGACAGAGAGAGAGAGAGAGAGAGAGAGAGAGAGAGAGAGAGAGAGAGAGAGAGAGAGAGAGAGAGAGAGAGAGAGAGAGAGAGAGAGAGAGAGAGAGAGAGAGAGAGAGAGAGAGAGAGAGAGAATTATATTTATTTAGTCTCTGAGGCATTATTGATGTCTTAAAAATTGCACTCACATTCTTCCTCCTCCTCCTCCTCCTCCTCCACCTCACTAGTATAGACCTCCTCCTCCTCCTCCTCACCAGCCTACCTCATGAAAGATTACTCCCCAAAAATATTTCTCGCCCCAATTTTTCCCCAGCCAACAACCTGCACAGGTATTTTAGGGAAAGATAGTGACAGATTTATTATTCTAGAGAGCAAACAGAGGGCATACAAGCGATAAGGATGAAATTAAGGAAGAAATTCAGGAAGAAAATTAAGGAATAAATTAAGGAAGTAAGGAAGAAATTTAAGGAAGAAATTAAGGAAGTAAGGAAGAAATTTAAGGAAGAAATTCAGGAAGAAAATTCAGGAAGAAATTCAGGAAGAAAATTCATGAAGAAATTAATGAAGAAATTCATGAAAAAAATTCATTAAGAAAATTCAGGAAGAAATTTAGGAAGAAATTCAGGAAGAAAATTCAGGAAGAAATTCAGGGAAAAAAATTCAGGAAGAAAATCAGGAAGAAAATTCAGGAAGAAATTAGAAAATTGAGGAAGAAAACTAAGGAAGAAATTCAGGAAGAAAATTCAGGAAGAAAATTCAGAAAGAAATTCAGGAAGAAATTTCAGGAAGAAATTAAGGAAATAAGAAAGGAAGAAATTAAGGAAGCAAATTCAGGAAGAAATTCAGTTAGAAATTAAGGAAGTAAGGAAGAAATTTAAGGAAGAAATTCAGGAAGAAATTAAAGAAGAATTAAGGAAGAAATTAAGGAAGAAAGCAAATCCCTTCCTTCATAAGGGATACAAGCAATGAGTGTCTATAGGTGGTGTGAGGGTGAGGGGAAAAGCATATGTGGTATAATTCATGAGGGGAAATGGCTGAGGGAGAGGGGAAAAATAATGAAAAAAGGTGAATGTGTGTACAGGGGGAGGAAAAATGTGTGTGTGTGTGTGTGTGTGTGTGTGTGTGTGTGTGTGTGTGTGTGTGTGTGTGTGTGGTGGTGTGTGTGTGGTGTGTGTGGTGTGGTGGGTGTGTGTGTGGGGTGCGTGTGTGCGTGGCTGGTGGTGGTGGTGTGTGTGTTATGATGGGGAGTAGAATGAGGGGGATACATAATGAGAGAGAGAGAAGAGAGAGAGAGAGAGAGAGAGAGAGAGAGAGAGAGAGAGAGAGAGAGAGAGAGAGAGAGAGAGAGAGAGAGAGAGAGAGAGAGAGAGAGACCACACAATGGAAACAAAACTCTATCATTTTCTCCCCTCACACACATCACGCCATCAGCATAATGTCAAAAAAAAATTACTGAAACATCTGGGAAAAAATATTTCATCCACTCTGAACGGGAACCCAAAACAGAGGCCAACTACAACGCTTTATTATATCAATTTCATGAGCCAAAGCCTATAAGATAATAAATAAGTATATAAATAATAAGTAATAAAGTATAAAAGTAATAAAGTAATAAGCAAATAAGTAGAAAGAAATATAAAATAAGAAAAATACTACAAAAGAGTTACCCTTGGTCTTGTCTGCTGATGCACTTTTTCCATTTCTTACTTTAACCTGTTACAGTGCTGAGAGGAGAGAGAGAGAGAGAGAGAGAGAGAGAGAAGAGAGAGAGGAGAAGAGAGAGAGAGAGAGGAGGGGAGAGAGAGAGAGGATTGTTGGGTGTTTTTTTAAGAAAAAGTTACAACCACGAGTGTTAAAAAAGAAGGAAAAAGAAAAAACCACATGAAAGAAGAGGAAAAGGGAAGAGGAAAGGGACTGGAGAGAAGGAGGAGGAGGGGAGGAGGGAGAGGAGGAGGGGAGGAGGAGGAGGACAATTCTTAAGTAAGATTTGGGGCAAAAATATAAAAGTGACATAGTTCAAAAGCAAAAATTTGGGAAAGACGGAAAAATAGAATAAGGAAGAAGGAAGGAAGGGAGGAAGGGAGGGAGGGAGGGAGGGAGGAGGAGGGAGGGAAGGGGGAGGGAGGGAGGGAGGGAGGAAGGGAGGGAGGGAAAGAAGAGATGATAGATTGGAATGAAAAATAAAATAAAATACGAACGAAAAAAAGGAAGAAGATGAAATTAAATAAATTACACGAAAAGTAAAACATGAAATAAAGAATAAAGGAAGGAAGGAAAAGAGGAAGAAAAGAGAAACAAAGAATAAAGAAAAGATATGATGCTAGGAGAGAAGAAAGAGAGAGAGAGAGAGAGAGAGAGAGAGAGAGAGAGAGAGAGAGAGAGAGAGAGAGAAGAGAGAGAGAGAGAGAGAGAGAGAGAGAGAAGAGAGAGAGAGAGAGAGGGGAGAGAGGAAATTATGAAGCATTTATTCATAACGTCTCAGTGCAATTCTCTCTCTCTCTCTCTCTCTCTCTCTCTCTCTCTCTCTCTCTCTCTCTCTCTCCCAACACGCACGGGTAACCAGCGTGAAATAGGCAGTGAAATATGGTAATGGAGAAAGTGAATTGTGAAATAGAGGCAAGAAAGTAAAGTTAGTTGAGATTTATTCCTCGTGTTTGTTGTTTTTGTGGCCTCGAAACGGACTGAACGGAAGAGAGAAAACTGAACTGAACGAGAACTGAAAGAGAAAACTGAACTGAACGAAAACTGAAAGAAAGAGAGAAAACTGAACTGAACGAAAACTGAAAGAAAGCGAGAAAACTGAACTGAACGAAAACTGAAAGAGAGAAAACTGAACTGAACGAAAACTGAAAAATAGAGAAAACTGAACTGAAAGAGAACTGAAAGAAAGAAAGAAAACTGAACTGAACGAAAACTGAAAGAGAGAGAACTGAACGGACTGGAACTGAAAGAAAGAAAGAAAACTGAACTGAACGAAAACTGAAGGAGAGAAAACTGAACTGAATGAGAACTGAACGAAAGAAAAAAAAAAATCTACCAAAGATAAAAGACAAAGACCAGATGTTTCTTTTAGTCTCGTTTTCATCTTTTTTTCAGCTATTTTTCTTGTGTGTCTGTTTCTGTGTTTGTCTGCTTAATATTTTTTTGTCTGTCTGTTTCCATCTTTTTCAGCTATTTTTCTTGTGTATTTTTGTCTGTGCTTGTCTGTTTAAAAAAAAGTTTTTTTTATGTGTATCTGTCTGTTTTATTTTTTTTCAGTTAGTTTTTGTGTGTATATGTTTGTCTGTGTATGTCTGTCTGTCTTAATACCACCTACCCAACACACCCACACCCACAAATACACACACACACACACACACACACACACACAACCACCCAAAAACCCACCCCCACCCACCCACACACAGAAGAACCAAGGTGGAGGAAAAAAAAAAAAAAGAAAAGCAGAATAAAAAAAAGGGCAAACTCTTTCGAAAAATATATACCAACCCCCAGACACACACTATCTCCAAGGCAAGAGCAAGTGTCCAGCAGGTTAAGGTGCGGGAGAAAGCGAGAGAAGCGGGGCGGAAAATTGCAATACCAGGTGAAGGATGTTTTGACAGGCTCCCGCGTCGCCACTGCCTCAGACCGCTAACACGCTTGCTTAGGTGTGAGGAGCCGTGGATTTTTTAACTTATTTGTGTTATGAGGTGAGAGAGAGAGGGGAGAGGGAGAGAGAGAGAGAGAGAGAGAGAGAGAGAGAGAAGAGAGAGAGTGGGAGGGGAGAGAGAGAGAGAAGGAGAGAGAGGGAGAGAGAGAGAGAAAAGAGAGAGACCGAGAGAGAGAGAGAAAAGAGACAGAGAAACGAGAGAAAGAGAGAAAGAAGAAGAGAAAAGAGGGGAGAGAGAGAGAGAGAGAGAGAGAGAGAGAGAAAGAAGAGAAGAGAGAACAGAGAGAGAAGAAGAGTAGAGACAAACGAAAAGAGAAGAGAGAAGGAGAGAGAAGGAGAGAGAGAGGGAGAGAGAAAGAGAAGAGAAATTAGTTCCTAAGAAATAAGGCATCCCTTAGCGTGGTTAAAGGGAGTTTTTTAAATATTCAAAGCCGTGTCTCCACAGCAATCGTATAATGACATGGGCATTTTTCTCCTTCTTTTATCCTCTCTCTCTCTCCCCCCCCGCACTGCAGTATATAAGGGTTCACGCGCCATAAATCGTCACCTTGCCGCCTCCTCATCTAACACCGCGCCTCGGGGACACAATTCCTAAACAAAAAGGACACCGCATCCCTAAAGACACTCAACGTACCCTCACACCTCTCTTCCTTTACTCTCCTCCTTTACCTTTCCTTTCCTCCTTGCCATTCCATTCCTTTACCTTTCATTTCCTTTCCTTAACTCTCCTCCTAACACCTCCTCATCTCCTTTCCTCTCCTCCCTTTCCTTTTCTTTCCTTTACCTTGGAATGAATTACATATTTTTTTCACAGTCATGCTACTACAAGAGCAAAACATGTATAGCCAGGAATAATAGGAGTGTTATTTTGTACTTTCACTACATAACCAGAGTATGTCATTGTGAATTGGCTGAAATAGGGACTTTTAATCATTGTAACTGAAAACTGATTCCAGATTCGTGTTCAGCATGCCCGAAAACTGTTAGGAATAAATTTACAAGCAAATCTATTTTTCAAACAGATTTCCTTGAAAATTTGTTCCTTGCAATTTTCGGGCATGCTGAACACGAATCTGGAGTCAGTTTTCAGTTACAATGATTAGAAGTCCCTATTTCAGCCAATTCACAATGACATGATACTTCCGGATATTCTTTACTCCCTCTTCTTCTCTTCCCACTCCACACCCTTCCTCTCCCTCTTCTCTTCCCTCTCCACCTCTCCACTTCTCTTCTCCTCCACCTCTCCACTTCTCTAACTGATGTGGTTTCTCTCCTCTCTTTCTTCTTTATTTCTCTTATTTTGAGTTTTCTTCCCTATATTTTGACTTCTCGTTCTTCCCTTCCTCTATACGTCTCTCTCTCTCTCTCTCTCTCTCTCTCTCTCTCTCTCTCTCTCTCTCTCTCTCTCTCTCTCTCTCTCTCTCTCTCTCTCTCTCTCTCTCTCTCTCTCTCTCTCACGGTCCTCGGCACTTCATCATCGGCTGTCCTCGAGTTTCCCTCACGAAGTCTTGGAGAAAAAGAAAGTGTGAAAAGAAACAGTAAGGTCTCTCTCTCTCTCTCTCTCTCTCTCTCAACATGTGGACAGACCCTTCTTCCTCTCCCTAAATAATGATCCTTTGAATAAACAAACGGTTCTTATCCTGAGAGAGAGAGAGAGAGAGAGAGAGAGAGAGAGAGAGAGAGAGAGAGAGAGAGAGAGAGAGAGAGAGAGAGAGAGAGAGTGTGTGTGTGTGTGCGCTCCATCGAGGAATAAAAAAATAGACGAAAGAAAACCAAGAAAACAGAAATATCTCAACCAATAAAGAAAAATCATAAAACTCGGTCTTTCTGAAACCCCAAGTGATATCTTTTTCTTTTATTACATTTAAAGTATATCCCGTGACCTTTGACCTATATTTTCAGACCATGGACATTGACGTCATTACTATATAAACACAAAAAGGAGAAAGAAGAATAATTGGAGAAAGGGAGAGGATTAAAGAACCGAACCAGGCAAACTTATAATGCATTTGAAAATGCAATAGAAAAAAAGTGAGAGAAAGAATTGAGAGAAATAGAGAGAAAGTGAAGGAAAGAGAAAAGAGGAAGAGAATGGAGAGGTCTAAAGGTAATGAGGGTAAGGGAAAGATATGACAGGAGGAAGAGAGAAGAAGAGGGAAAAGAGAAAATATTTTCAGGATAAGAACTTGAATCATTTGCGTCATTTGTCTCACAACTCGGTTGGTGTCAAGCTTAAGCTATTTGGAGTAAGGATGAGAGGCTATTTACCCATTCATTACCGAATGAATCAGTAATTAAGGGGGAAAAAGATTGTTTTACTATTCACAGGCATTCTTTTTTTTTAATCAATCTTTCACAGGAGAACAGTGGAAAGAAAAAAATTTGAAAAAAGGGGGACCAACTAACCAGGAAGGCATGACAGGTAGGGAACCTGGGACTAGTGTTTTGGCTTAAGCCGCAGATTTCTTGGTAATATTTATGCCTGAGAACTGAGGTTTGGTTAAATACTATATAACCCTGGACTAGTTTGTCCTTTTTTTGTGTCCACAACTTGTGTATTGTCAATTATATTCTGCATAAATATTAGTTATACTCGAGCCAATCTGGTTTGCCTCTATTGGATCTGCTTATTGTAGTTTAGCCTGCAAATTTAACAGTGAGGGAGTTGATCAATCAGATATTAGAGCCGATCATAAGCTTTCTCACTGCTTTCTGCTTATCCCCACTACGCTGTGCTCTGTATTCCCTCCATCTACTTGCCTCCTATCTTGTACTGAATCAGAGCATATCCGGTCTGTATTCCTCCGCCTATCAGCCCCATAAAACATGTCTTTTGATACTTGTCTGTATCAGTGGCATGGTCGGTTCGGGCTGGGTAGAACCTTGTCACCCCCCCCATTTTTTTAACCAAGAAATTAAATTTCAAGAAATGCCAGTGCAAAATTTACTATCCAACCCAAAAAAACACCCTTTTTTTACTCTTCTTCATTAATGCCAGTCTTTCTTTCTTAAATTTTCTTAGAGGAATGAATAATTGTTTGAGCTATTCACGGTCCCATTTTTCTTTTACTCAATTTTTTTTCCATTTTACTTCATTCAATTCTGTCTTTCGTCCTTCTATTTCTTTTTTCTTTTTAGCTCAAAACTTTTTTTTTTACTTTTTTTCATTCATCCGTTTTTTCTCTTTTTTTTTTTTAAGTTCAAAGGGGCCTGGACCATTAGGAAAACCGGGTTTTTTGGACCCCCTTTGGAACCAGTGTTATGGACCATTAGAACCGGGTTTTTTTTTTGGACCTTCGGAACTTTAAAATGTTAGGACCATTAGGAACAGTGTTTGGACCCTTGAAATAGTGTTTTGACCATTAGGAACTAGTGTTTTTGGGCCATTAGGAACTAGTGTTATGGACCATTAGGAACTAGTGTTATGGACCATTAGGAACTAGTGTTATGGACCATTAGGAACTAGTGTTATGGACCATTAGGAACTAGTGTTATGGACCATTAGGAACTAGTGTTATGGACCATTAGGAACTAGTGTTATGGACCATTAGGAACTAATGTTATGGACCTCTGGGTTAAGGGTGGTCCATACGAGCCTCTTATGTTGTCTTGCAGTCTTTTGTGCATTTCAATTTTTTCTATTAATGTTCAGGTTTTCTATAGCTCGTTAGTTTACATCTGTAAGAGTTTTTGGTACATTTAGTTTGATTAGTTTTAGTTTAGTTTTTATATTAGTTTTAGTTTCACATTTAGTTTTAGGTTTGTACATTTGAGTCTGATTTAGGAAGATATTGAGATGGACAGACAAGTGACATCTCTCTCTCTCTCTCTCTCTCTCTCTCTCTCTCTCTCTCTCTCTCTCTCTCTCTCTCTCTCTCTCTCTCTCTCTCTCTCTTCTCACAGTCCAGCTACTGCTGTGTCGTTCTTCCCATCACAGATCCTTCCATCTCTCCCTTCCTTTGCTGTTTCCACTCGTAACTAACATTTTTACTTTCCTCTCCTCCCATCCTCCCTTTGGCTTGCTATATTCATTTACCTTCCTTCCTCCTTCCTTCCTTCCTCCTCCCTCCCTCCCTCCCTTCCTTCCTTCCTTCCTTCCTTCCTCCTCCTCCCCTCCCTCCTTCCTTCCTTCCTTCCTTCCTCTGGCAACTATACAACCTCCATCACTGAGTATTCTTGCCTTAGTAACACAGTCGACCCATTGTACATTTCCCTTCATCCACTAACTAAGTCCCCTCCCCCCTTCACTTTTCCCCTCTCTTCCCCTCTTCTCGGGTCTAAAATGACCTTCCTTCCACTATGAATACCACGTAAAACCACTTTGAAAACCCTGTAAAATCCTTGTCAATTTTAAACCCAGCGCTGTAGGCATGATTAATGTCTCCGCTCTCGCCTCCTACGTCTGATATTTCCACTGCTAGAAGGGAATAAACGCTTTTTTTTTATCCCTTATTTATTTATTTCTTAGCTTTTACACTTTCTTAAAAAATTTTTTTCCCTTTTTCTTTCTCTCTTCTCTCTCTCTCCTCTCTCTCTCTCTCTCTCTCTGGCACTATAATGTAAAGTGCCTGCAGTTAACATTAAATACACGGGATTATGAATGCCTACAAATCACTACAGAATATTACTGATTTTATTCTTTAACTATGAAAAATAAAAATGACTGAAAATGATGCCCTATAAAAAAAAATCTGTAGTTCATTTGTTACTCAGAATAAAAGTTTCGAATTACCTTTTTTTTTAATCTTAATTGTTTTTGAAGTCAGTTTTTCCTACCCTGATTATTTTTTTGCCCTCAGGGCCCCCTTTGCCCTCGTTTCTCCGTACACACACACACCCCGGGAAACACAATAAAGGAGAAGAGGAGAGGGGAGGGAGAAGAGAAGAGAGAGAGAGAGAGAGAGAGGAGAGAGAGAGGGAGGAGAGAGAGAGAGAGAGAGAGAGAAGAGAGAGTTTGGAGAGAAGAAAAAAAGGAAAAATAAAAAAGAAAAATAAATAATAAATGTTTAAACCTATTGTAAAAAAAAAAAAAAAAAATCCCCTTATTTTTTTTGTTCGAATCTGCTTTTAGGCCTTGGTCTTTCCGTTTTTCCTGTTCCCCTTAAACTCTTTTAAAAAAAAAAAACTCCCCCCTCCCCCCCCCCCTCCTCTCCCCTTTTCCCCTCCCCCTTCGTTTCTTTAGAAGGCCCTAATTGGAGTAATTTTAAAAACAAGCGATAAATTCTAAAAATTAAAAAAAAATTTTAAACGCAAATAAAAAACAAAAAAACGCGAGAGAAGAGAAAAGACGGAGAAAAGAGATGGGTGGAGAGAGAACGAGAAAAAGGCCAACTGACAACGCAAAATAAAAACCAAAAATAAAGGAAATAAAGGGGTTTAGAAAGCAGAATGAAGTGGTAATAATGAAACCAAAAACGGTCAATCTGGGAGGTAAAGTGATTGCAAAAGTCACGTATGGGGGTATTGTGGTTTAGGGTCTGTTTTAAAATAAAATTGACCCAAAACCTCTCCCGAACGAAGCTCAAACACGACAACCACATTATGGGAATTTGAGTTAGGTTTTTAAAACACCAGACACAAAAACACACAAACACAACACACCACAACACACAGTTTAATAACCAGTTAACAGCACCAATAATACACAAATACAAACCCACACACCCCCCAAAGTACGGAGGAATTAAGTTTAAAGTTAAGGTACTAAAACACCCATCGCAAAGGGGGGCCACAAGCAACAAAGCAACAATAACCACACACCAAACAGGCAAACCACACAAACAAACAAAGGACCCAACCCCAAACACCACGTCCTTCCTTTGGAAATTTCCCCCGGGGAAATTTGGATTGGGGTTCATGTTTAAATAAGGTAACAGGAGCTAGGGTACAGCGGGTAAGAAGAAGGGGAGTTGGAGGGAAAAGAGGGGGGAATAAGGGGAGGGTGAAACGGGACCTCCGTGCACGGTTGGAACTCGTTGTCTTCGCTAAGGGATTAAGTGCAGCAATTTAAAGTGATGGGAGCGGGTATGTTGGAGGAACAAACAGGCGCTTGGGGACTTGAGATGAAGGAAGAGGGGGAAGGTAATATAGTGTTTTACCCCTTGGCACTACGCAGTAACATTGGCATTACACAAAGGCGTGAGATGGGTAAAAGGAGTCAGGTGTGTGTATTCATCGAGTTGTCTTCACCCTAGTTTATTGAAACAGGGCCTGAGTACATTGGCACTACCCCAGTACATTGGCTTTACTCAAAGCGTGAGATGGAGTAAAGGAGTCAGGTGTGTGTATTCATCTAGTTGTCTTCATCTAGTTGTATTGTACAGGGCCTGAGCTACATTGGCACTACGCAGTAATCATTGGCATTACATCAAAGGCGTGAGATGGAGTGTAAAGGAGAGTCAGGTGTGTGTATTCATCTAGTTGTCTTCATCTAGTTGTATTGTACAGGGCCTGAGCTACATTGGCAATACGCAGTAATCATTGGAATTACATCAAAGGCGTGAGATGGAGTGAAAAGGAGAGTCAGGTGTGTGTATTCATCTAGTTGTCTTCATCTAGTTGTATTGTACAGGGCCTGAGCTACACTGGTATGGCCCCGTCTCCATAGCTACATTTTATCATTCATCCTTAGTGCTTAGTGTTGGGGGAAGCCACCACCCCGGGAGGCGGGTCACAAACCCCCGGCTAACACCTTGTACCCATTCACTGCCGGGTGGACAGGGGCTCTGGTTTGAAGGAGACCACTCATCTTTCTCCACTCCGCCCGGGGATCGAACCTGGGACTTGCTAACCACTACAATTCCTCCCCAATAAACTTTCTTCTACAGGAGTCACAAGCCCTTTCCTCCTCCCTTCCCTCCCACCCAGATTCCATTTCCTTCTGTGTTTCTTTCTCCTGACGAGGTTGTGTGTGTGTGTGTGTGTGTGTGTGTGTGTGTGTGTGTGTGTGTGTGTGTGTGTGTGTGTGTGTGTGTGTGTGTGTGTGTGTGTGTGTGTGTGTGTGAATGAGTCTCTTCAGTCATCATTAACTTGAAGCCAACCCTCTCGCTTTACCTACTTAGAACACCTCTCTCTTCTCTCTCTCTCTCTCTCTCTCTCTCTCTCTCTCTCTCTCTCTCTCTCTCTCTCTCTCTCTCTCTCAAGGAGGATTTCAGGCAATAAGGAGGATGGGAACAAGTGGAAGGAAATTGTGTTAGACAAATTAAGGAAGATTGAGGAGACAGGAGGAGGAGGAGGAAGAAAGGAGGAGGAGGAGGAGGAGGAGGAGGAGGAGGAGGAGGAGGAGGAGGAGGAGGAGGAGGAGGAGGAGGTCTCGAATCCATCTTTTTTTTCTATTATTCTTGGAAACCTTTATCACATTTTCCATTTACCAAGATTTTCCTCCTCCTCCCCCTCCTCCTCGTCCTCTTCTTCTTCTTCTTTGTCTTCCTCCTCCTCCTGTTATTCCCTCACTCCTCTAACAGCTTTATCTTATCATTTCACTCCTTATCTTTTCCTCCACTAAGTATTCTTCCAACTTGACTACCTCTCTCTCTCTCTCTCTCTCTCTCTCTCTCTCTCTCTCTCTCTCTCTCTCTCTCTCTCTCTCTCTCTCTCTCTCTCTCTCTCTCTCTCATCACTCTTCCCTGCCTTTTTCCCTCCTCCTATCATGTCACCTTTACGTTGTTCTCCCTTCAGTAATTCCTCTCTTCTTCTCTCTAAATTCTCTCTGTAATTCCTGTTCTTCCCTTATTCCTTTTTCTCCCTTCAGTAATTCCTCTCTTCTTCTCTCTAAATTCTCTCTGTAATTCCTGTTCTTCCCTTATTCCTTTTTCTCCCTTCAGTAATTCCTCTCTTCTTCTCTCTAAATTCTCTCTGTAATTCCTGTTCTTCCCTTATTCCTTTTTCTCCCTTCAGTAATTCCTCTGCTACAATAACTCGCTACTGTAATAATAAATACTCTATTACTCTCTCTAAATTCTTTCAGTAATTCCTCTACTTCTGCCTCTCGTATTTCCCCTAAGTGAAAAATGATCCCTCAGTATGGCATTGAGTTACACATGAAGTAGTCCATCTATTTATGTTTTCAAGGGCGGTTCTTTGGCATTAAATATTTATTGGGTCTCTGACAAGCTGGAAGAGTTCATGGAAATTGTAGTAACTGTGCTGTTTATTTTCTTGATACATATTTATTTTTATCCAAATTTTCTAGTTTTAGTTGAGTCATAATCACCTTTTTCTTTTTGCATTTTTTTTGTTTTGGTAGTTTTTTGGTATTTTTTTATTTGGATTTATTGAAAAAAAAAAAAACTTGTTTTTTTTGTTTTTTATTTTTGTTTTATTTTGGATTTTTTTATTTGGTTTTTTTATTTGGGTTTTTTCTCTTTTTTATTTTTTTTATATTTTTTTTTTTTTTATTAGTTTTGGTTTTTATATTTTTTCTGGGGTCGTATATTTTCATGTTTTTCTTTTATAAATAATCTCATTCTAGTCATTATTTTGTTTCTCTAATTTTACTACAGAATTTTCATGCATCTGTCTATATTTATTCTATCTCTGTCTCAAACATCTCTTTCTCTTCCACATGGATTATTTTGTCGTATTTTCCTGTACTTCTCTTATACATATTATACATCTCATTGTTGTCACTTTTTCACTTTAATAATTTTACTTCACAATTTTCACTCTCTATAAAACCATCTATATTTTCCTCTCTCTCTCTCTCTCTCTCTCTCTCTCTCTCTCTCTCTCTCTCTCTCTCTCTCTCTCTCTCTCTCTCTCACATTAACACCCAGGCACATCATTTTCCAACCCTCGTCATTATCTCTTTCTATAATGGACTGTTAGCATCATTTCCTCTTCATATTACCATTCCTTGCCCTGATATATGTCATCTCCCTCCCTCCCCTCCCTTCCCTTTCCCCTCTCCTGCTCCCCTCGGTCTGCGGCTGATAACCACTGCCTTCCCCTCTTCCCTGCCCTCACTGCTTGTGGAAGGGCATCAGCGTTCATATCACTACCTACGTATTCTATTATCATTTATATAACGTGTAGAAAGGTTAATTGCTCTGGGGTGATATATGATTTATGTTATTCTCTCTCTCTCTCTCTCTCTCTCTCTCTCTCTCTCTCCTCTCTCTCTCTCTCTCTCTCTCTCTCTCTCTCAGCATATTCCAGTAACTATCAAATCACACTTTAAATGTTTTTTTCACTTTCACTGCTTTAAATTTTCCTTTTTTTCCTTTCTTTCCTTCTCTTTCTTTCCTTTCTATTCTATATTTTTATCTCTATTACTACTTACTTTCTATTTCTATTACTATTTTTGACTATTACTATTACTTCTATTACTTTATCTCTCCTCTCTCTCTCTCTCTCTCTCTCTCTCTCTCTCTCTCTCTCTCTCTCTCTCTCTCTCTCTCTCTCTCTCTCTCTCTTTCTTCTCTCACGCGCGTCTGGACAGGGAGATATAACGCCTGTTGGTCTGTCTGTCTGTCTGTCCATTCGTCTTACTCACCAATACTAAAACTGTTGAGACGGAAGGACGGAAACGTGTTGGAGGCAGTGGCGTGTATCTTCTCTCTCTCTCTCTCTCTCTCTCTCTCTCTCTCTCTCTCTGAGCCTCGTTTGATTTCTTCCCATATTTTCCTCAGTTTCATATTTCTGACATTCTATTCTCGTCTGATATTCGCATCTCCAAGAATTATTTACTTATTTACCCTATTTTATCCTCCTTGCTTCTTTCCCCACTTTTATCCGTCTACTCTTCCTCCTCTTCATCCTTTTCTTCTCTACTACTACTACTCTACTACTACTACTACTACTACTCTACTACTACTACTACTACTACTACTACTACTACTACTACTACTACTACTGCTACTACTACTACTACTACTACTACTACTACTATACTACTCTACTGCTACTACTACTATACTACTACTACTCTACTACTGACTACTAGCTACTACTACTACTACTTACTACTACTACTACTACTACTCCACTTCTACCTACTACTACTACTACTACTACTACTACTACTACTACTACTACTACTACTACTACTACTACTACTACTACTACTACTACTACTACTACTACTACTACTACTACTACTACTACTAACTACTCTACTACTACTACTACACTACTACTATATACTACTACTACTACTCTACTACTATACTACTACTACATACTACTACTACTTTTCTATTACTACTACTACTACTATCTACTATCTACTATACTACTACTACACTCTATACTACTACTACTACTCTACTTCTACTACTACTACTACTATACTTTCTTCTACTTAACTACCTACTACATAATGAAATTACTACTAACTAACTGGATATTTACTAGCTACAAATCACAAGCTTATTCTTCTCATAGACTGAGTCAAATGGAAGATCTAAACGGATTTGCAGAGAGAGAGAGAGAGAGAGAGAGAGAGAGAGAGGAGAGAGAGAGAAGAGAGAGAGAGAGAGAGAGAGAGAGAGAGAGAGAGAGAGAGAGAGTAAAGGAATCACTGACTACTAACATGAAGGCTACACTACCGGTCATCTGCACCCTGAGGACTTCCGGGTCGAGAAAAATACAATAAGGAAGAACATCGAGCTTCTGTCTATCTACAATTTCTACACGATAGGAACGGCGACTCTCTCTCTCTCTCTCTCTCTCTCTCTCTCTCTCTCTCTCTCTCTCTCTCTCTCTCTCTCTTCTCTCTTTTGCTTTCTCTTCTTTCTTCTTTCTTTTCTTTCTTTGCTTCTTCTCTTTGCTTGTTTTCTCTTTTCTCTCTCTTTCTTTACGGTGACAGAATATCCTTAGGGTCTCAATGGGTCTTTAGTATCGAGTCTCATCACTTAAATAACAACTCTGCCTTACACCTCTCCCTTGACACTAACACTAACACACTGGTACACCAATTCGCTTCGATTATCTGGCACATTTCCCCCTTTTTCGGCATTAAATCTGGCACATTTCCCCCTTTTTTGGCATTAAATCTGGCACATTTCCCCCTTTTTTGCATTAAATCTGGCACATTTCCTCCTTTTTTCGGCATTAAATCTGGCACATTTCCCCCTTTTTTGGCATTAAATCTGGCACATTTCCCCCTTTTTTGGCATTAAATCTGGCACATTTCCCCCTTTTTTGGCATTAAATCTGGCACATTTCCCATTTTTTGGCATTATATCTGGCACATTTCTCCCTTTTTTGGCATTAAATCTGGCACATTTCCCCCTTTTTCGGAATTAAATCTGGCACATTTCTCCCTTTTTTGGCATTAAATCTGGCACATTTCCTCCTTTTTTGGCATTAAATCTGGCACATTTCCCCCTTTTTTGCATTAAATCTGGCACATTTCCCCCTTTTTAGCATTAAATCTGGCACATTTCTCCCTTTTTTGGCATTAAATCTGGCACATTTCCTCCTTTTTTGGCATTAAATCTGGCACATTTCCCCCTTTTTTGGCATTAAATCTGGCACATTTCCTCCTTTTTTGGCATTAAATCTGGCACATTTCCTCCTTTTTTGGCATTAAATCTGGCACATTTCCTCCTTTTTTGGCATTAAATCTGGCACATTTCCTCTTTTTTGGCATTAAATCTGGCACATTTCTCCCTTTTTGCATTAAATCTGGCACATTTCTCCTTTTGGCATTAAATCTGGCACATTTCCTCCTTTTTGGCATTAAATCTGGCACATTTCCCCTTTTTGGCATTAAATCTGGCACATTTCCCCCTTTTTTGGCATTAAATCTGGCACATTTCCCCCTTTTCTGGCATTAAATCTGGCCCATTTCCCCCTTTTTTGGCATTAAATGAATCAATTTCCTGGCTATCGCATGAAATCTGCACGGTCCTTCATACAGTATCTGGCATCCGATCCGTTCAGGAATTAAGGTCTGACGGTTTCCTGAGTGCAGAGAGAGGCAATGGCTATGGCGGGCTGAAATGGGCTCATTTCCCCCTGTCAGAGGGTTTGTTTGCGTTTGCCTTTCCGCGTCTTATATCTGGCGCTTTCCTCCCGTCCCGTGCCATGCTTTGTGTGCCTCACGGTGGTGGCCTCCAATGGTCAGGAGTGCCTGTTGGGTAGGGGTGGTAGGTCTTTACTTGGTAAGGTTGTGTGACCCATAACTTTCTGGTGGTGATTTCTTGATTATTAAATTTCCTCCTCCCGTGCGTTTGAAAGAAAAGATGGAACTTATTCGTAAATTTGAAGGAAAAAACGTGTATTTTTTTCTTATACAAAGAACCTGTGACATAATACAAGGAAGGAAAGTTACAAGGTTTTTTTAATGTTTTTTCCTCGCCTCGTGCGTTTAAGAAGAAAAGAATGAATTATAGTGTCTGGATTGTGAGGAAAAAAGTGTATTTTCTTGCTCTATTGGATGACAACTGGTTATCGACGACATAATTTCTGTGTGATTTTTGGCATTCTTTTTTCCGGCTCGTTGCCAAGAAATGAAAGACAAAATTAGAAAACTCAAAGAATGGAAACTTTATTCGTGTTTTTGGGTGATTCTGAGGAAAAAAAACTGTATTTGCTTTCTATGGTTCGCTATGGATGACCAATGCAACTAGTGACTTTTATTTTGCCTCTCTATATTGAGAAAGGCTGTGACATCCTAACTAGAGGCGCGTGGGACTAAACACCATAATTTCATCCCTGACGAGGATGCCAAATCTTGTTTGATCCTTATTGAGGGGAGAGGGAAATGTTGTGGAACTTTCTTGCGGTGTAGAAAAATCATGTCCCCGCTTCACCCTCAACGCTTTCCTACTGTCCCCCAGCTTCACGCAGAACACTTTTACTGTCCACTTCACCAGACAACTTTCTACTGTCCCCGCTGTCACTCAGACTATTTTTCTACTGTTCCCCTTTCCCCCGCCTTCCTTTGTCCCCACTCACCCCAGACAGTGTTTGTCCCCACTTCACCCGAGATCACTTTCTACTTGTCCTACTTCACCCAGAACTTTCTAACTGTCTCACTTAGAAACTTTCTACTGACCCGGCTTCAAGAAGAACTTTCTGTGTCCCCACTTCAGCAGACACTTATTCTACTTTCCCACTGGACCTGACAACTTTTCTACTGACCCCGCTTCACCCCAGAACTTCTTTTACTGTCCCACTTCACCCAGAACTTTCTACTGTCCCCGCTTCACCCAAACACTTCCTTCTGTCCCCACTTCACCCCAGAACACTTTCTACTGTCCCACTTCATCCCAGACAACTTCTACTGTCTCCACTTCACCTCAGACAACTTTCTACTGTCCCCGACTCAGACACTTTCTACTGTCCCCCTTCACCCCAGACACTTTTACTGTCCCCGCTTCACCCCAGACACTTTTATTATGTCCCCGCTTCACCCCGACACTTTCTACTGTCCCCGCTTCACCCGACACTTTACTGTCTCCCACTTCACCCAGACACTTTATTGTCCCCCTTCCCCCAGACACTTTCTACTGTCCCCGCCTCAACTGATACTTTCTACTGTCTCCACTTCACCCCAGACACTTTCTAATGTCCCCGCTTCACCCCAGACACTTTCTACTGTCCCCACTTCACCCCAGACACTTTCTACTGTCCCCACTTCACACACAGACAGTTTCTACTGTCCCCGCTTCACCCCACACTTTCTACTGTCCCCACTTCATCACAGACACTTTCTACTGTCCCCACTTCACCCCAGACACTTTCTACTGTCCCCGCTTCACCTCAGACACTTTCTATTGTCCCCGCTTCACCCCAAACACTTTCTACTGTCCCCGCTTCACCCCAGACACTTTCTACTGTCCCCGCTTCACCTCAGACACTTTCTATTGTCCCCGCTTCACCCCAACACTTTCTACTGTCCCCGCTTCACCCCAGACACTTTCTACTGTCCCCGCTTCACCTCAGACACTTTCTATTGTCCCCGCTTCACCTCAGACACTTTCTACTGTCCCCGCTTCACCCCACTGCCGCTTAGTACTGATGGGGATGATGGAACAGGCAAATGTGAAAGCCGATTAGTTGGTTCACGTTCTGTAATCCCTGGACATGGTATCACGCTTATGGAGTTGATGCTGAGTTTTCAATTCCTGGGAAGATTTTGATTTGAGATTTGACGTCTGTGACAAATTCGATAAAGCGTGATTTTACATTTTATTCATCTTTTATTATTTTTATTTTACTTGTACTTGTTTTTATCATGTTTGTTTTCTTTTCACTTATTATTTGTTTTTATTTCATTCCTGGTCCAAACTTATCATGCCTGGAGCAGATTTTTGACGCCTGTGACTTTTTGTATCCATACTTGGTCATTGTTTTAGGAATCAATATCTTTCTGGGTGAATAAGACCGACCTTTACAGACTATTAAGGATTTTTTTTCACCCGAGGGACATATTCTTCACGTCTGTTACAAATTTTTTCCATACCAGATGCAGGATTTTTTGAGAATTTTCGCATTTTTTCAAGACTATTCTTCCATAACCAGATTTTTGCATCCGTTATCCTGATATTTTGTTTTGACGTTCGACAAATCCCTTCGCTGCATTTCCATCTCTTGTTTCTTTCTTTCTCATTTTGTTTGTGTTTTTTCTCTTTTTCTTTCTGGGACTCGAACAAGACGGAGGGGATAAAAAACGCGACCTTTTTGCCCTGAAGGCACCGACCCGACTCTTCTCATTATGCTAACGAACTAATTTTTTCCTTTGTTTTACTTTTTATACCACTCGGGCAGACTTTACGGGGGTATTTTATTTGTTCCATATATACTGACTATCTTTTTTGTGTGGTTTGCTTTTTTGTAATGTGTGGATACTGACTTTTTTGTTTTTGCTTATTTCGATATGTAAATAGATTTTTATATATATACTGACTTTCGTTTCTTGTCTTGCTTTTTTCGATATGTTGATACTAATTTTTTGTTTACTTTTTCGATATGTAGATAATGACTTTTTTTTTTTTTTTTTTTTTGCATTTTCCGATATGTACCTAGTGACTTTTTTGCAAGGCTGACAACACGGCCTTGACGGGTGACCTGCTGGTGACCTTCTCGCCTCACCAAACACTCCAGGTCAAGGCCATGTACCATCAAGGACAAACACCCTTTTTTTTCCTCTTTTCCTTTTTTTTATACATGGAAACTTAATTACGTGCGTGTCAGGATTCTATGGAGTGTTTTTATCCCTACCCATTAGTGGCATATAGAAGTGGTGATTGAAATGGTGTTAGTAGTAGTAGTAGTACCGTAGATAACACTATAGTCGCCAGTCACTTGCCACTGCACTAATGTCGCCAGTCACAATATATTACGAATTTTAGCATCACTACAGACTTTTATGTGCCACTGAAGACATGTAGTGTGATGTACATAATATAAACTACTGTGCATGCGTCTTCAGTGGCACATAAAAGTCTGTAGTGATGCTAAAATTCGTAATATAGTGTGCCTGGCGACATAAGTGCAGTGGTAAGTGACTGGCGACTATAGTGATTATCTACTGTAGTAGTAGTAAGTGGTAATTGAAATGGTTTTAGTAGTAGTCTTGGTGGTAGTAGTAGTAATAGTAGATAGTAGTAGTAGTAGTAGTAGTAGTAGTAGTAGTAGTAGTAGTGATGGGGTGGTGATTGTAGTAGTATAGTAGTAGTAGTAGTAGTAGTAGTAGTAGTAGTATAGTAGTCGTAATAGTAGTAGTAGTAGTAGTAGTAGTATAGGTATGTAAGTAGTAAATAGTAGTAGAGTATAGTAGAGTAGTAGTAGTAGTAGTTTAGTAGTAGTAGTAGTATATAGTAGTAGTAGTAGTAGTAGTAGTAGTTGTAATATAGTAGTAGTAGTAGGTTAGTAGTAAATAGTAGTAGTAAGTAGTAGTAGTAAAGTAGTATAGTAGTAGTAATATAGATTTAAAAGTAGTAGTAGGATAGTAGTAGTACTTGTAGTATATAGTAAAGTAATGTATAGTAGTAGTATATAGTAATAGTAGCAGCATAATTAATAAGTGCTAGCAAATATGAGCATTACGAGTATTAACAAGTAGGTATTAATTATTCATGTAGCAATAACATCAATGTTAATGCGATTGTTTGATGGTACAAAGCCACTTAGCATTATTATTATTGACGAGGAGAGAGATGAGAGAGAGAGTAGAGAGAGTGAAGAGGAAGAGAGAGGAAGAGAGAAGAGTAACCAACTAATGTATTCGCCTTGTTTGTCATGGCATTAATGAAGATTTGTACCAGAATACCCCTGATTGGTTCTCGCCTCCTCGTTACCTTCACCCTCTACTCTCTCTTTATTTGTCTTGATTCCTCTTCCTTCCTTCCCTTCTACACACATTCTTCCTTCCCTCCCCTTATGTTATTCTGATCCCTTCTTCTTCCTTCCCTTCTACACAACAGACCTTTAACTCCCTCTTAATGTTTTTTTACCCTTCTTCTTCCTTCCCTTCTACACAATAGACCTTTAACTCCCTCTTTATTTGTCTTTACCCTTCCTTCCCTTCTTTCTACACACCTTTACCTCCCTCTTCTATTTTTACTCTTCCTTCCCTTCTACACAACAGAACACAACAGGCTCTTCCCGCTTCTCTCCTCCCATCTCTATCGGTCCTTTAACACCTTGAAGTCCCTCTTTATTTTCCTTAACCCTTCCTCTTCCTTCCTTCCTCACACCCTTAATTCCCTCTTTATTTCTATTATCCCTTCCTTACTTCTTCCTTCCTTCCACAAAACATAACAGGCTCTTACCACTCCTCTCTCAACTCCCATTATTTGTACTAACCTCTTCCTCTGCCTTCCCTACCACCTAACACAACATTAACTCCTCTGCCTTCCCTACCACCTAACACAACATTAACTCCTCTGCCTTCCCTACCACCTAACACAACATTAACTCTTCCTCTGCCTTCCCTAACCAAACACAACATGAACTCCTCTGCCTTCCCTACCACCTAACCAACATTAAAACTCTTCCTCTGCCTTCCCTACCACCTAACACAACATTAACTCCTCTGCCTTCCCTACCACCTAACACAACATTAACTCTTCCTCTGCCTTCCCTACCACCTAACACAACATGAACTCCTCTGCCTTCCCTACCACCTAACACAACATTAACTCTTCCTCTGCCTTCCCTACCACCTAACACAACATTAACTCCTCTGCCTTCCCTACCACCTAACACAACATTAACTCTTCCTCTGCCTTCCCTACCACCTAACACAACATTAACTCTTCCTCTGCCTTCCCTACCACCTAACACAACATGAACGTTTTCCTCTCCCTTTCCCCTACCCCCTAACACAACATGAACTCTTCCTCTGCCTTCACTACCATCTAATACAACATGAACTCTTCCTCTGCCTTCCCTACCACCTAACACAACATGAACTCTTCCTCTGCCTTCACTACCACCTAACACAACATGAACTCTTCCTCTGCCTTCCCTACCACCTAACACAACATAAAACCTCTTCCTCTGCCTTCCCTACCACCTAACACAACATGAACTCTTCCTCTGCCTTCCCTACCACCTAACACAACATGAACTCTTCCTCTGCCTTCACTACCACCTAACACAACATGAACTCTTCCTCTGCCTTCCCTACCACCTAACACAACATGAACTCTTCCTCTGCCTTCCCTACCACCTAACACAACATGAACTCTTCCTCTGCCTTCCCTACCACCTAACACAACATGAACTCTTCCTCTTCCTTCCCTCCCAACCTAACACAACATGAACTCTTCCTCTGCTTCCTACCCCCTAACACAACATAAAACGCTTCCTCTGCCTTCACTACCACCTAACACAACATGAACGCTTCCTCTGCCTTCACTACCACCTAACACAACATGAACTCTTCCTCTGCCTTCACTACCACCTAACACAACATGAACTCTTCCTCTGCCTTCCCTACCACCTAACACAACATGAACTCTTCCTCTGCCTTCCCTACCACCTAACACAACATGAACGCTTCCTCTGCCTTCACTACCACCTAACACAACATGAACTCTTCCTCTGCCTTCCCTACCACCTAACACAACATGAACTCTTCCTCTGCCTTACCTACCACCAAACACACATGAACGCTTCCTCTCCCTTCCCTACCACCTAACACAACATTAACTCTTCCTCTGCCTTCACTACCACCTAACACAACATTAACTCCTCTGCCTTCCCTACCACCTAACACAACATTAACTCTTCCTCTGCCTTCACTACCACCTAACACAACATGAACGCTTCCTCTGCCTTCCCTACCACCTAACACAACATGAACGCTTCCTCTGCCTTCCCTACCACCTAACACAACATGAACTCTTCCTCTGCCTTCACTACCATCTAATACAACATGAACTCTTCCTCTGCCTTCACTACCACCTAACACAACATGAACTCTTCCTCTGCCTTCACTACCACCTAACACAACATGAACTCTTCCTCTGCCTTCCCTACCACCTAACACAACATGAACTCTTCCTCTGCCTTCACTACCACCTAACACAACATGAACTCTTCCTCTGCCTTCCCTACCACCTAACACAACATGAACGCTTCCTCTGCCTTCACTACCACCTAACACAACATGAACGCTTCCTCTGCCTTCACTACCACCTAACACAACATGAACTCTTCCTCTGCCTTCCCTACCCCCTAACACAACATGAACTCTTCCTCTGCCTTCACTACCACCTAACACAACATGAACGCTTCCTACCCTTCTCCTCCCAGCTATAGCAGTCCGTCTATCTTCATTTTTCTGCCTTATTGTCATTCTAGTCACCTTCCCAGTAATGCAGTTTCCTTTTACCATCCTTCATCCTTCATCACTCCTCTCCTCCTTCTTCTCCTCTTCCTTCGTCTCAGTCTTCCTCTTCCTCCTTCTTTTTCTCCTTCTTTTTCCTCCCCTGCTCCTCCTCCTCCTCCTCCTCCTCCCCTCCTCCTCCTCCTCCTCCTCCTTCTTCTTCCTCCTCCATAAGTCATATCAATAATCCATTCTTTTCGTGGATTAAAATAGTCTTTCCTGGTCGGACTATTTTACTATTTTCATGCTCCCCGTCAGGCAGGTCTTCCCCCCCCCTTCGTCCCCCCCTCAGGTTGACCCCACTGTGTTAGGTCAAGGTCAACAACATGAATTAGTGAGTTCGTTCATTAATGCGCTCGCTGCAGATACTTGTTGAGGCGATAGTGTTGTTGTTGTTGTTTTTGGTTATTGTTGTTCGATCGTTAGAGATTTTCACACACATACACACACACACACACACACACACACACACATATATATATATATACATACATTCATGCACGGTTGTCAGACTTTCACATTTAAATAAATTCAACACTCACTTTCACTCCAAAGCGCTCCTCTCTCTCTCTCTCTCTCTCTCTCTCTCTCTCTCTCTCTCTCTCTCTCTCTCTCTCTCTCTCCCTCTCTTCTCACACACAGATTAAATAGCTTCTCAGTATACTTGAATCTCTCTCACACACACACACATACACACACACATACACACACTAACACACACACATACACACACTAACACACACACACACACACACACACACACACCACACACAAAACACACACACACCACCCCACCACAAAACACACACACACACACACACACACACACACACACACACACACACACACACACAGATTAATAGCTTATCAGTATAGGAGGAGGAGCAAAGGGCATGCATATCGCCGCTCCATCGGCGCCCTTTAACTCTCACACTCACCACATTAAACAGATGAATATTCCGCGTACCAAACACTATTACTGGATAGCGTGTTGTGCGAACCTTCACTTACTTGTCTCACTGCAGAGTATTTCCAACATGTTCATTTTCTTTACTTTTTTTTTTTTCTTTTTTTCTTAGCTTCATTGCAGTGACCATGTTTTTTTTCTTCCTTTTTCCCTTTTTTCTTTTTCAACGGGGTTTTTTACCCCTTCCTACACACACAAGAAAAAACCTCTTGTCTCTACTTCTCACATATCAAAAAATCCTCTTTCTTTGTTTATATCTGTAAAAAAAATCTACTTTTTCTCTGCTTCTCACATAAAACAAATATCTTTCTCTTTTTTTTTCTTTTTTTTTTCATCACAAAGGACTGGCCAAGAGCACACAAAAAATGGGTAACACAAAGCCCGCTTAGTTGCCAGTCCCTATAAAGAAGACAGTAAGAGAATAATATAAAAAAGAGGGGTGAGCCAATTTAGTTCGGGAGGTGTCTTGTTACTCTTCTCTTGAAAAGATTTAAGTCATAGGAAAGTGGAAAAATAGAAACAGGAAGAGAGTTCCAGAGTTTACCAGTGAAAGCATCTCAAACACAAAAAAACTTCTTCCTCTTCTTCTCACATAAAAAAAAACTTTCTCTGCTTCTCCATAAACGATGAAGGTAAAAAATAATACAACTACCAAGATAACATTCCCGCGATGGTTGGCTGCCTTTCCCGCCTCTCGCCCCTTAACAAACACACCTTCGCGTATACTAGTATAGTATAACACAGTATTTAGTATAGTATTGTATAGTATAGTAGTGGTTCCTTAAGTGCAAGTGTCTCGAGCTATAGGAAAGTACCCGACGAGCGCACTGAAGTCACAGAACACGAATATACAAACACACATTCGCGTATAAAGTATTAGTTCCTTGATAAATTCTCTCTCTCTCTCTCTCTCTCTCTCTCTCTCCTCTCTCTCTCTCTCTCTCTCTCGAAGCCCAGAACGTAATTTTCATTGTAATATAACCACAATACGACGATTATAATGAACATAAGCAATACTATATACATTATGACCTGTTTAGTATCCTTGTCCATTAGCTAACTTGGTATATTTAGTTACTTTGTCGTAGTTTTATGGCTAATAACAGACGATTTCATATAGTATTTAGTTACTTTGTCGTAGTTTTATGGCTAATAACAGACGATTTCATATAGTATTTAGTTACTTTGTCGTAGTTTTATGGCTAATAACAGACGATTTCATATAGTATTTAGTTACTTTGTCGTAGTTTTATGGCTAACTAGCCGCAAAGCCGCCCTCCGGGCGGACTTTTTGACTAGCTCCTGCGGAGGGCTATTGGTGGGCCTTCCCCACCACCTGTGTTTGGTGGGCCTGTGGCCCACCAAACACAGACTCTCCAGATAGCCCCTTCTAGTTTTCCTGAAATCATGGATGTAGAAATGTATGTATTAACGCCAACCTATTCACATCACCCCCAAACCCCTTCACTTACCCTTACCCATTACCCCCCACCCATTCAAATTTACCCATTACCCACCACCCCCACCCTTCACTCACCCATTATCCATCACCACACACCCATTCACTCACCCATTACCCATCACCCCCCATCTATTCCCTCACCCATCACCCATTCACTCACCCATCACCCCACACCCATTACCTATCATCCCAACCATTCACTCACCCATTACCCATCACCCTACATCAAGGTTTCCTCAATTCTCGCAACCCACTTTTTTTCACAATTCTCGCTAATAGGCTGCTAAAAAAAATAAGAAAAAAAAGTGATCGGATCATCTCATAAATAGGCTTAAAACCTTCCCCTGCTCGAGCCGGTTCCAAAAATGTGCCATATGAGGGGATTCCGCCACAGGGGGCAGCACCTGGAGCGGACACACACACACACACACACACACACACACACACACACACACACACACACACACACACACACACACACACACACACACTTTTGCTTATATTATTATAGATAACAGACGATTTCATATAGTATTTAGTTACTTTGTCGTAGTTTAATGGCTAATAACAGACGATTTCATATAGTATTTAGTTACTTTGTCGTAGTTTTATGGCTAATATCAGACGATTTCATATAGTATTTAGTTACTTTGTCGTAGTTTAATGGCTAATAACAGACGATTTCATATAGTATTTAGTTACTTTGTCGTAGTTTTATGGCTAATAACAGACGATTTCATATAGTATTTAGTTACTTTGTCGTAGTTTAATGGGTAATAACAGACGATTTCATATAGCAAAGGAAAGCTCTGGGCGTGAAGGGGTAAGTGCAGTGTCTCGATTTATAGGCAAGTACCCGAGGAAGGCGATGAAGGCATAGAAAACGGAGACTTTAGCGCAGAGTAATAAACTTAAATAAAGGGAGGATATTATGGCGCAATGGTTAACAGTTAGCACTTCCACACGTTAGGTCCTGGGTTCGAGTTTGATTCCACCGTCGTAAATTTCCCGGCACAATAGTAGAGAATTGTACCAGTGAAAAGTTATAGTAAGCAATTTCACTCTTTAGTATCTGGGTTTTGAGTACAATTTTGTCTACCTAATAATAAGATAATAGATAATAGATAGATAAATTTGTCTGCCTAATAATAAGATAATAGATGGATCATTTTGTCTGCCTAATAATGAAATAATAGATAATAGATAGATATTAGATAGATAGATGAAGATAGCTATTATAGACATAGATACAGATATTAGATAGATAGATAGATCTAGATATTAAATAGATAATATAGTCAGATAATAAAGCAGGATAGTAGTATAGCACGATATAAAATAAATAACATATTGTAACACTAAAAAATAAAAGTATCCATTTTCACTCTTTAACAAAAAATAAAAGTATCCATTTTCACTCTTTAACAAAAAATAAAAGTATCCATTTTCACTCTTTAACAAAAAATAAAAGTATCCATTTTCACTCTTTAACAAAAAATAAAAGTATCTATTTTCACTCTTAAACAAAAAATAAAAGTATCCATTTTCACTTTAACAAAAAATAAAAGTATCCATTTTCACTCTTTAATCCCTGAGTTTGGTTATAATTTAGTTTTGGTAATCTTTCCAAATGGCACAATTACGCGAAGCACAGGTCACACCAAGGCTCTGGTATAAGATAAAGTAAGGAATAAGTAAAGATATCGTAACAGTAAATATTAATAGTAAGCATTCTCACTCTTTAATCTTTGTGTATATATATAATTTTGTCTACCTAATAATAAGATAATAGATGGATAATTTTGTCTACCTAATAATAAGATTAGTTAATAGATAGATAATTTTCTGGTATAAGATAAAATAAGGAATAAGTAAAGATATCGCAACAGTAAATATTAAAAGTAACCATTTTCACTCTTTAATTCCTCGGTTTCCGGTTTAATTTTGTTTTCGTAATCTTTTTAAATGGTGTAATTAACGAAACACAGGTCACACAAAGGCTCTGGTATAGCTATTGTCACATTATATCACACTAAATAAAGCACAACTTGCCAATACCTGTCTAATACGCGGCTCAGACACAATCAAACAGATGGGAACACTCACAAACGTATCTTTTTTGCCCTCAGTTCGTGATACAAAACAAATACTCGTAAACATGAAAGAAATAATGGCATGCTTAAAGGGAATTGAGCCATCGAGACACACACACACACACACACACACACACACACACACACACACACACACACACACACACACACACACACACAACACACACACACACACACACACACACACAACACACACACACCACATATACACACAAACACACACACACACACATACACGCACACACAACGCTAATAATGTAAAACGCGAAAACAGCGGCGTGCGTGAAAATTTACGAGGCGTTAAAAAAGACGCGCGAGAGAGGAGAGAGAGAGAGAGAGAGAGAGAGAGAGAGAGAGAGAGAGAGAGAGAGGAGAAGAGAGGGGTGGGGTGGGGGGGGCTGGGGGTTGGGGTGAGAGGACAAGAGAGTGACAATGTGACAATGGAGGAAAGGTTTGATTTTCACTGACTCGTCTGGTGGCGGGAAATTATACCGGAGATTGTGTTCCTGCGGCCGAGGTATTCACCCTGAAGGACGCGTGTGGCTTGCAGGGAAGGGGGGGAGGGAGGGAGGGAGGGAGGGAAAGGAAGTGAGGGTAGTGGAGGGGGGGGGGAAGGAGGCAAGGAAGTATGGGAAGGATTGTGGTGGAAGGAAAGGGAGGGAAGGAAGGGGGTGTGGTGTATTGGGGGGAATGAGGGAGTGTGGTGTGGTGGAGGGAGGAAAGGGAGGGAAGGAGGGTGTGTTGGAGGGGGAGAGAAAGGAAGGAAGGGAGGAAGGGTGTATGTGGAGGAAGGGAAGGAGTGTGGTGGACAGAGAAGGGGAAGGGGGGAAGGAAGGGAGGGAAGGAGGGAAGGGAGGAGGGAAGGAGTGTAGTGGAGGGAGGGAAGGAGGGAGGGAGAGAAGGGAGTGTGGGAAGGAAGAAAGGGAGTGTGGTGGAGGGAAAGGGAGGGAGGGAAGGAGGGAGGGAGGGAAGGAGGAAGGGAAGGAGGGAGGGAGGGAAAGAAGGGAGTGTGGTGGAAGGAAGGGAGGAAGGGAAGGAGGGAGGGAGGGAAGGAAGGGACTGTGGTGGAGGGATGGAGGGGAGGAAGAGAAGGAGGAAGGAAGGAAGAGATGGAAGGAACGAGGGAAGGAAAGGAAGGAAGGAAGGAAGGAGGGAGGAGGGAAGGGAGGGAAAATACGCTGTCAGTCAGGCTCATTTGATTTGGGTGGACGCATGTATATATAGTGAGTCTCTCTCTCTCTCTCTCTCTCTCTGTACATGTGTGTGTATGTGTGTGTATAAGTATATCTGTGTGTGTATGCATATGTATATGTGTGTATATTTATATGCGTATGAATAGATTTCTTGTATATATATTTGGTACAGGGTACTGTTTTGGAAATGGTTATTAGTCTTGCATTAACTTCTGATCTATTCAAATATTAAAAGTTTTTTTTTAAACATAATTACTGTTCTTGTTATTGAAACTATCAAGATTACTTCAATCGGTATCTTTATTACTATTTATCATTATTATAATTAATTATTACTTTGATATTCAGTATTGATATTATTGTTACTACTATGACTATTATTATCATTATTATTATTATATATATACGAGTATATATTTTTCTTCTTCTCTTTTTTTTCTCATCATTATTATTATCGATATCATTTTTATCACTATTAATATTATCATCATTATTATCATTATTGTCTTCTTTTTTACCATTATTGCTATTATATTTATTTTGATTATTATCACTATATACCATAGTTATTATTATTGAGTCTTATTATTATTTTTACTATATACATATTTTTTTTTTTTTTTCATTACCATTATTAGCGTTTTTTTTTATTTTTTTATTATTATCATTATTATTACAGGTATTGTTATCTCTTTTCTTACTTAAAATTATAGGTATGTCAATTATAATTATCAATAGTCCACTTTAGTCCACGAGACAACGAAAATTATCATAGCATGAGGTCCATAAAAGAGCTTCGGCTTAATGGACCGTGGCTTATATGACTGTATGATTGATTATGAACACTATTGTATTACACAAGCCAAATAACTATCAGGGATCAAGTATCAAGTATCTCTCTCTCTTTTCTCTCTCTCTCTCTCTCTCTCTCTCTTCTCTCTCTCTCCCCTCTCTCTCCCTCTCACTAAAAATCAACACTTTAAAAATCTATAATGATTACATACATGGAGAAAAAAGAAAGTAAGGAAGGAAGGAAGGAAGGAATGAAAAGAGGGAAAAGAGAGGCTTTTTGTTAAGGGGACAGGAACTTAAGGGGAGGTGGGGGAAGGAGAGAGTTTTTGGGGTTGAAGGGGAAGAAGAACTGAGAGCAGGAAAAAAGGAAAGAAAAGGAAGGAAAGGAAAGGAAGGAAGAGGAAGGACAAGAAGGAAAGGAAAGGAAGGAAGAGGAAGAAAAAAAAGGAAAGGCAAGGAAGGAAGAGGAAGGATAAAAAAAAAAGGAAGGAAGAGGAAGGACAAGAAGGAAAATTGAGGAGGGGAAGATGGGGGGGAGGAAAAGAAGGCAGGCGTTGGAGAATGAAAAACGAATGACGGGGGAAAATTTAGAAAGTTCATTAACAGCAAACATTTCTCGTTGTTGTAAAATCCTTTGCAAAACACCACGTGGCGGAAAGAAACCCGAATACTTAGACCTTAAAGACCTTCCACCGCCTAGACTTAAGACCTTGCATACATAGGTTAAAGACCATAGAACCATAGACCTTACCACACGCTTGTTCCTTCGTTAACCCCTTGAGGCCCAGAACGTAATTTCCATTGTAATTTGGGTACCATTAGACGATTTTTTGTGAATATAAGCAATATTTTATAGCTATGACCTGTTTAGTATCCTTGTCCACTAACTAATTTGGTATATTCAGTTACTTTTCATACTTTTATGGCTAACAACATACGATTTTTTTAATAGCAAAGGAAAGATCTGGGCGTGAATGGGTTAATGGGTTAATGGGAGAAAAGAAAGAAATAATGGGGAAGGGAAATAAAAGGGAATAACGAGGGAGGGGAGAGAAGAGTGTAGGAGGGGAGGGAATGTGATGGTCTCCCATTTTTTTTCTTAATGCTCGTAAAAATGAAAATAAAAGCGGGTTTGGTAAGAATGGAAATGTAAATGTACTGCAGTACGTATTAGTGTTGAATAGAAGTAGTGGTAGTAGTAGTAGTAGTAGTAGTAGTAGTAGTAGTAGTAGTAGTAGTAGTAGTAGTAGTAGTAGTAGTAGTAGTAGTAGTAGTAGTGGTAGTAGTAGTAGTAGTAGTAGTAGTAGTAGTAGTAGTAGTAGTAGTAGTAGTAGTAGTAGTAGTAGTAGTAGTAGTAGTAGTAGTAGTAGTAGTAGTAGTAGTAGTCGTATGGTAATGATGCCTCGTTTATTTTAATGATATCTTTTTCATGTAATGATCTGTAGTCAAAACTCTAATGCAAATAAAAATAAGTGTGGTCGTGTTTGCCTTGAGAAAACACAACACCAGAAACTCGAAGGCCACACAAGGCAAAGTGATATAAATGCAACGCAGCAAAAACCATGCAAGTCAATTAGCAAGTTCAGAGAAACGATCATGAATATTTCAACTCTTGAAACTTTAACTTGTTATGTTTAAATGAGTTCTAACAAATATAGTTTCACAAGATATAACAATTAATACAATGATTGCTAAATAAAAAATGTATAAAAAAATATGGAAAGAGAAAAGTTTATTGTCGAAATATATCTATCTATCTTCTTCTATCTATCTATCTTCTATCTATCTATATTAATAAAAGCGAAAGTGTGTCTGTCTGTCTGTGTGTGTGTGGTATAGGTTCCGCCCCCCGTGGCGCAAACACCTCATATGGCACATTTTTGGAATCGGGTTGACCAGGGGAAGGTCATAAGCCCACTTATGAGATGATCCGATCACTTTTTTTTTCTTCTTTTTTTTAGCAGCCTATTAGCGAGAATTGTGAAAACAAAAGTAGGTTGCGAGAATTGAGAAAGCCTTGATGTAGGGTGATGGGTAATGGGTGAGTGAATGGGTGGGGTGATGGGTAATGGGTGTGGGGTGATGGGTGAGTGAATGGGTGGGGGGTGATGGGTGATGGGTGAGGGAATAGGTGGGGGGTGATGGGTAATGAGTGAGTGAATGGGTGTGTGGTGATGGGTAATGGGTGAGTGAATGGGTGGGAGGTGATGGGTAATGGGTGAGTGAATGGGTGGGGGGTGATGGGTAATGGGTGAGTGAATGGGTGTGTGGTGATGGGTAATGAGTGAGTGAATGGGTGGGGGGTGATGGGTAATGGGTGAGTGAATGGGTGGGGGGTGATGGGTAATGGGTGAGTGAATGGGTGGGGGGTGATGGGTAATGGGTGAGTGAATGGGTGGGGGGTGATGGGTAATGGGTGAGTGAATGGGTGGGGGGAATACATACATTTCTACATCCATGATTTCAGGAAAGTTAGAAGGGGCTATCTGGAGAGTCCATGTTTGGTGGGCCGAAGGCCCACCAAACACAGGTGGTGGGCCTTCGGCCCACCAATAGCCCTCCGCAGGAGCTAGCCAAAAAGTCCGCCCGGAGGGCGGCTTTGCGGCTAGTAATAATATAAGCGCAAGTGTGTCTGTCTGTCTATCTGTGTGTGTGTGTGTGTGTGTGGTATAGGTTCCGTCCCCCGTGGCGCAATCACCTCATATGGCACATTTTTGGAACCAGGTCGACCAGGGGAAGGTTTTAAGCCTACTTATGAGATGATCCGATCACTTTTTTTTCTTTTTTTTTGCAGCCTATTAGCGAGAATTGTGAGAAAAAAAAGTGGGTTGCGAGAATTGAGGAAACCTTGATGTAGGGTCATGGGTAATGGGTGAGTGAATGGGTGGGGTGATGGGTAATGGGTGTGGGGTGATGGGTGAGTGAATGGGTGGGGGGTGATGGGTTGGGGGTGATGGGTGATGGGTGAGGGAATAGGTGGGGGGTGATGGGTAATGGGTGAGTGAATGGGTGTGTGGTGATGGGTAATGGGTGAATGAATGGGTGGGGGGTGATGGGTAATGGGTGAGTGAATGGGTGGGGGGGGTGATGGGTAATGGGTGAGTGAATGGGTGGGGGGAATACATACATTTCTACATCCATGATTTCAGGAAAGTTAGAAGGGGCTATCTGGAGAGTCCGTGTTTGATGGGCCGAAGGCCCACCAAACACAGGTGGTGGGCCGAAGGCCCACCAATAGCCCTCCGCAGGAGCTAGCCAAAAAGTCCGCCCGGAGGGCGGCTTTGCGGCTAGTCTATCATAAAATAATGTAAAAATCATGTAGGCAGAGTCGCTTCCTTCCACCAAGTGTTGTAATTACCAGGCAATTATATCACGAATGTTACGAGGATGATTATTACAATGAAATGATGATGATAGCACCGCCATTGCCATGATCCCAACCAGCTGCCAGGTACACACACACACACAGATAGATATAGATATTTATTGACCACACACACACACAAGCACCTCCCCCCCCACACACACAGCCCCCCCCACACACACACACACACACACACATACACACACACACATACATACACACACACACAGACACAGACACACACACACACACAAGCACCCCCCCCCCACACACAGACACACACACATACATACACACACACACACACACACACAGACACAGACACACAGACACAGATACATATACAGACACAGACACAGACACACACACACACACACACAGACACACACACACACACACACACACACACAGACACACACACACACACACATACACACACACACACACACACACACACACACACGTTTGATTTGATACATTTATTAGGACAAAAGTACATACAGACACATATGTGCTAAGGTCTACTTAGAGACACACATGAGAGGGATATGCCGTTGTCCCAAAAGGACGTGGGTGCCTAGGCAGTCCCCGCCCTGAGCATACTGATCACACGTACATTACTAAACACTGCATCAATGTGATAAGAATGACTTACATAAAAGTTAGGCTGTCCAGCATTGTACATAAATATACCTACCATTACATTACCATCTATAACATACTGTTGTTTTTCTTTATTTTATTTTTATCCTATATCTTTACTATGAGGTATCCCATATTATAGATATATACAGACATACATATACATATACATACATATATACATATATATATATATATTACATATACGCACATATACACATACACATACACATATACACACACATGAGCAGATGTAGATATACATACATTTATACATACACATACATACACATATGCATACGCACACATATATACACATGCATACATATATACGCATACACACATACACATACAGACAAACATACACATACGTATACATACATACACATGTTCGCACACATGCATACATATACACGCATACATACACACACATATACATACACAGATGTACATATACACACATACATGCATATACAGACATATACATACATACATACATATATCCACACCCACACATACACATATACACACATATGCATACTCACATATATATACTATTGCATTATTATCCATATCTACTATATCTACTATTTGCCGTTGCACTTATCCTGATCCCATAAGACGCTGGAGGCTGGTTTTCCGTAATGCCGCATCAACCTGACCGTTGTTTCTCATCCAGATAACTTGGTCCGTGACATTATCTATATCGGGATGTCTGAAAGTTGCCAAAGATGGACACTGCAGTATGTAATGTTGTAAGGTGTGGGACCTGAATTGCTGGCATAATCTACATTTTTTGTCGTCCTCGGGCACGTTCATCCCAGTTCCCAGTAAAAGGGGGACCCAACCTAAGTCTCGTGAAGACTGTGTCTTTCCATTTAGTTCTGTGTTTGCCGTATGAGAAGTGTGTCTGCAGTGCAACATTTGTATAGTGTGCCATGAGCGGATGGTTGGCATATTTGTTTTCCATCCTGGTTTTGTCAGTGTCGTTTGAGTGTCCCTAATCTGAGTCTTGGGACTTGTCTCATGGACAGTGTGCCCTGGATATCTACTGAGTCCCTGCACGTTGCCTGCTTGGCGATGTCATCCACCCTTTCATTGAGAGTTATCCCTACATGGGATGGCACCAAATGAAGGTCACGGATTCTACCTGTCCTTTCAATGCCCTGCAAAATACCCATACACTCGTTCACTATCTCCTCAAAAACAGGGTGTGGACTCCTGAGGGATTCCAGAGCTCCCTGCTGTCTACATAAAAATATGTGTCCCCAACACCACCCTTGACTTTCCAAGGCCAAGGAGTATGGCAGAGAGCTCAGCCTGAGTGGAGGAAATAGCATCAGACAGTCTATAAGCATGATGGGTGTCCGTGACCACGCCATGTACATCATACTGCCTCACCAGAATACCACACCCGGCCCTGCCACTCCATGACAGACCCGTCACACCACACGTGTGTACTGTTCGCCTGCCAGAAAGGTGAAAGTTTCCCAAGAAAATGTATTTAAGTTCATGTGGAGCATACATGTGCTTTTTCTTATCCAGTGGCGATATTATTATGGTTACTTGTGTGTTCTGCCACGGAGGGCCCCTCTTATGTCGTCCCTGTGTTTCACAGCTGTTCATCAGGTCATACCTATCTATATCTGCCACTAGTGTAGCTAAAAATCCTCTCCGGCCTGTTTCCTAAAAGTGTGAGCCCAGCAAGTCCAGTGGTGACACTATCAAACTAATGTGGCCCTCCCTTGGCCCTCATATGCCTTACGGCAGCTGCCGAGTTAACTTGGGAGACCCTGTCTTTGAGAGCAGGGAGGCTGAGTTCCATTCTCATGCAGTCTACCATCGCATTTTTAGGGCAGTTTAGGATGATCCTCATGGCAGTGTTTTGTAGCTTCTCAAGTTTTTCCATCCTTCCCGAGCCAAAGCAAGAGAGGACAGGACTAGCATAATCTATTAAAGACCTGATAGTGCTGATGTACATGGTCCTCAGCACAGGAACTCCGACACCATTCCCACTCCAGGCTAAAGCTTTCATGGGTTGGAGTCGCGCCCTACACTGCGTTACCAAATGGGTCAGCTCCGCCTCTTTACTATCAGCTGAGTATCCTACATACATTCCGAGGTACTTATAGGATCTCACTCTTGCAACGTTTTTGTTGTTGACGGTTAGGTGTATGTCCCCAACTGCTCGACATTGAAACTTTGTCTTTTCCTCATTTAACACGAGACCCATTCTCTGGGTCACAATCGTGAACATGTCTAGGGCAATTTGCATATTACGTACATCTCTACTCTGAAGGAGGATGTCGTCAGCGTAAATCACAGCATTTACATTGTGAGATAGCTCTAAGGAACCGACTTTATTCATCAAAATATTGAATAGCATGGGACTTAATACACCACCTTGAGGAGTGCCAAGAGTAAATGCTTTCTGGTCAGATAAGGAACCCTGAAACAGGACTCTCGCCTTCCTGCCATGGAGATAATCGCCTATCCAGTGGAGGAGCCTGCCACCCACACCCATAGTAGCAAGTTCATACAGTATAACTTCACCCATGGCCTTGTCAAAGGCGCCTTTTAAGTCTATAAAGACGCGGCAGTAATCAGCCTCATGGGATAAACACCTTATAACAGCATCAGCAGGAGGGAGGGAGGGAGGGAGGGAGGGAGGGAGGAGGGAGGGAGGGAGGAAGCGGGGGAGGGTAGGGGGGTAGGGAGGAGGGAGGGAGGGAAGGATGGGAGGGATTGTGGTGGAGGGAAAGGGAGGGAAGGAAGGAGTGTGGTGGATGGAGGGAATGAGGGAGTGTGGTGTGGTGGAGGGAGGAAAGGGAGGGAAGGAGGGTGTGTGGAGGGAGAGAGAGAGGGAAGGAAGGGAGGGAAGGGTGTATGTTGGAGGAAGGGAAGGAGTGTGGTGGACAGAGGAAGGGAAGGAGGGAAGGAAGGGAGGGAAGGAGGGAAGGGAGGAGGGAAGGAGTGTAGTGGAGGGAGGGAAGGAGGGAGGGAGAGAAGGGAGTGTGGGAAGGAAGAAAGGGAGTGTGGTGGAGGGAAAGGGATGGAGGGAAGGAGGGAGGGAAGGAGGGAGGGAGGGAGGGAGGGAGGGAGGGATGTGAGCGAAGGAGGAAGGGAGGGAGGGAGGGAGGGAAAGAAGGGAGTGTGGTGGAAGGAAGGGAGGAAGGGAAGGAGGGAGGGAGGGAAGGAAGGAAGGGACTGTGGTGGAGGGATGGAGGGAAGGAAGAGAAGGAGGAAGGGAGGAAGAGATGGAAGGAAGGAGGGAAGGAAATGAGGGAAGGAAGGGAAGGAGGGAGGGAAGGGAGGGAAAATACGCTGTCAGTCACTCTCATTTGATTTGGGTGGACGCATGTATATATAGTGCGTCTCTCTCTCTCTCTCTCTCTCTCTCTCTCTCTCTCTCTCTCTCTCTCTCTCTCTCTCTCTCTCTCTCTCTCTCTCTCCAAAATAACACTAGAAAAACAAAAAATCATATAATAATTACATACAAGAAAAGAAAAGAAAGAATGGAAGGAAGGAAATAGTTAAAAGGCGGGAAAGAGAGGCTTTTGGGGTTAAAGGGGAAGAGGAGGAACTTAAAGGGCAGGTGGGGGGAAGGAGAGAGGTGTTGGGGGTTGAAGGGGGGAGAGGAGGAACTTGAGGGCAGGGGGGGAGGAAAAGAAGGAAAGGAAAGGAAGGAAGAGGAAGGAAAATAACGGAAATTGAGGGGGGTAAGGGGGGGAAGGGGGGAGGAGGAAAAGAAGGCAGGCGTTGGAGAATGAAAAACGAGTGACGGCAGAAAATTTAGACGTTCCATTAACAGCAGCAGTTTCTCGTTGTTAAATTTTGTTGCAGAAACACCCACGTGGCGGAAAGACCTGAATTTCTTAGACCTTAAAGACCTTACCACCACCTAGACCTTAAAGACCTTGCATACATAGACCTTACCAAGACCATAAGACACCATAAGACCTTACCACCACTGCTTGTTCCTTCTTTAACCCCTTGAGACCCAGAACGTAATTTCCATTGTAATTTGGCTACCATTAGACGATTTTTTGTGAATAAGCAATATTTTATAGATATGACCTGTTTAGTATCCTTGTCAACTAACTAATTTGGTATATTCAGTTACTTTTCATACTTTTATGGCAAACAACATACGATTTTTTTAATAGCAAAGGAAAGATCTGGGCGTGAATGGGTTAATGGGGGAAAAGAAAGAAATAATGGGGAAGGGAAATAAAAGGGATTAGCGAGGGAGGGGAGAAGGGTGTAGAAGGGGAGGGAAGTAAAAGTATAAGGGAATGTGATTGTCTCCCATTTTTTTTCTTAAAGTAATCGTCCAGACCATTTCATCATTCCTGATTTAATGCAATCAAATCATAGCCATTAACGAGTATATCAACAATACGTCGTCACTTTTTGTATCCAGTCAGCCGTTTTTAAATAATCCGCAATCAAAATCTGCAAATTCCCCGAGTTTTCAAAACGCTCTCAAGGTTTGCAGACGCTCAGGCTCGGTGACGCAGCATCAGGGAGGCTCATCTTCCCGCGCTGATCAGAGAGGCACTTAAACACAGAGATAAATATAGTACTTGAAGATATTTGGGTGTTTCTGATAGATTTTTTTTGCTATATGCCACATGCATGCATCCTTTATGGGTGCAGCAAGACAGCTGTGCCTTTCGAGAAAAGTTTGCACACGGAAAGGAGTGGCGTGTGTAGGGTGATACACGCCTATAGTGTGTTGGGGCGAGCAGTTGTGTTGAGAAACGGCGCCCCCCCGTAAGACAGTGACTCAGTCCAACACTATACCAGACCAGGTGGCCCTGTTAGACAGGGACGCCAGGACTGGCAGCAGCGGTGGACCACCACGACTGTGAGGCTTTGCCTCTTAACAAGACCAAGTAAACCAGTTGTGGAGTGGGCGTGCCCTGTGGTGAGAGACCCTGTGGTGGTGTGGCTGTCACACTTTCTGCCTTCCGCGCCGCTATTTTCCAACTCTATGCTGTAGTTAATGCTAGTATGTGGTTTCCGAGTAATTACGTTTGACTGTAGCTCCAAAACTAACCATAGGATTTTCTCGAAAGTACCTTCATTGTGATTCCCACACACACATGGTTTAACCTTATTTACCAATCCATGTTTTGGAGAAGTGCCAGGCCCTCCTGCTGAACCTCAGGCTCTGCTAACACCTGTTCATCCACCTCGTACTCGGGCTCAAACATAGGATTCCATGACAATCTGAGGTTCGTTTTCCTAATAGTATACGCAACCAGCGTCATTTCTTTCGGTGTCAGATTGAGCATCGTTCTCTAGATCTGTCACAGCGACAGATTCACTGTCTGACACCGAAGTACAATCGCTCATCATAACATTTGCCGACAGGTGTCAGACAGAGTGTCTGCGAGCGTCCCTGTTCTGACGTCATCAATAACAGTCGTAGCCCTGTTGGAGGGAAGATTTTTTTTTTCGCGCGCTTTTTACAAAAGTCGTGTTTTTACGGAAATAAGGCCTGGAAATCAATTATTTTTGGTGGATTAGGTGTTTTGAATGAACATTCAACATAATCGGCCAAAACAAATGGGGTTCATGACGTATCGATACTTTAATTTCTAAAAATGAATATAATAAAAAGCGGGTTTGGTAAGAAGTAAATGGTAATGTAGTGCAGTATTAGTGTTTGAATAGAGTAGTAGTAGTAGTCAGTAAGTAGTTCAGTAGTAGTTAAGTAGTGGTAGTCAGTAGTAGTAGTGAGTTAGTAGTAGTAGTAGTAGTTAGGTAGTAGTAGTAGGTAGTTATGGATAATGGATGCCTCGTTAGTTTAAACTGATTTCTTGTAATTTATTATCTTTTGTTATCATTTCAATTCTCTTTAGTCAAACTACTAATCAAATGAAAAATACAGTTTGGTCGTGTGTTTGCCTTGAGAAAACACAACACCCCAGAAACTCGAAGGCGCTACACAAGGCAACATGTGAATAAATGCAATACGCAGCAAAAACCATGCACAAGTCCGAATTAGCAAGTAGAGAAACGATAATGAATATTTCAACGTATCTTGGAGAACTGGGCTTGCAAGTATACATATCTCCTCCAAATTAAATAATAGAATAATCTGTGAAAATATCAAGACAAAGAAAATGGTTTAACAATGTAAGACAATTATTCTAATTGTACAAATAATGATAACAATAAATGACTATAATGTACCTAAAAGAGAATAATAATGAGTGTATAATTATATCTAATTATAATAATAATAACAGTATACCTCTTCATTATTATTGTATTACAATTACAATTAATACCATCATTTTATACTATTAACAATTAATACTATTTATCCATTAATACCATTACATCATTAAGCATAATATTTCTAATTAAGAAAAATATGCGAAAAAAAAGGTAAAAAGTTGATAAGTCGAAAGACAAAATATCTAGTCATAAATATGGTAAACAATCCTCGAGGCCGGCAGCGTCGGCTTCCTTCCATCTAGTTGTTATAATGTACCAGGCAAATTATAATTACAATATTCTCAGAGCAGGTAAATTACAGATGTGAAATGATGGTAACAGAGATGAATTGACGAGCCACATCCAACAGATGCTAAGGAACCATCATCAAACCAGCTGCCAGTGAAAACCATTCATATCCAACAGCTGCTCAGAAACATCCATCCACTAACCAGCGCCTAGCACACACACAGACAATCATGATGCCCCACAGTAGTCACACAACCCACTCACACACACAGACACACCCACCACACAGACCCCCGCCCCGACACACACACAGTCATCAAACACAGAGACACTACTACCACACACTACATCCACAGCAGTACACACACACAAGACAACAGACACACACACACAACACACACACACGACAAACACTCCACACAAACACACACGCTGCACCTCTCCCATTGCATTAAACAGCAATGTTTCTTTGTGAATTTCGGCTCTTTATTTCACCATCATTATCACATAAAATATGAAAAAAATACCCGCTCGTCAAAATATTTCCCTTTTGCATTATTATTAGAGAGCACCGGCACAATCACATTGCCTAAAGCCAACGTCTGGGCCTTCCCAATAAGGTTTCATCCAAAGTAGCGTACGTTCGTTTTTCCCTGTCCCCTGCCTGTACGCAAATTGGGTCAGAGGGTGGGGGGAGAGATGAGAGAGGAAGAGAGAGGAGAGAGGAGAGAGGAAGAGACGAGAGATTGGAGTAGATAGGAGAGAGAGAGATCTCGGAAGAGAGGAGTCGCGAGATCGGGAGAGGTATTTTGAAGAGAGAGATTGAGAGAAGAGTGAGAGGGACGAAGAGAGGAGAGAGAGGAAGAAAGAAGCCGAAAAGTAGACGAAGAGTGAGAGGATAGAAAGATAGCACAGATAACTAGGAGGAGAGAGATGAAGGAAGAGAGAAAGCATTCTCCCGATGAGGGAGACGAGAAGAGAGAGAGGATGAGACGAGATGATGGCATGAGGTAGAGAAGAAGAGAGAGATGATGATAGCCGACTTGATGTGATGAGAGAACCTTGATTAGGAGAGATAGAAAGTCGAGAGAGTGAGATGAGAGAGGGGAAGAAAGAAGCACAGAAACAAGGTAGACGAGAGAGAGAGGGGAGAAAGAACGCACAGATTAGAAACAGAGATGAGAGAGAGAGATCTGACAGAGACTTTTTGTAGAATAGGAGAGATGACTAGATTTGATTGACTGATGATGGGATGAGATGAGCGAAGAATGTTAGAGAGACCGACGAGCATCGGATGATTGATGATGGAGACGACGGACAGAAGAGCGCTGATGAGAGATGTAATTGAGAGAGAGAGAGAAAGATGATATGAGAGAGAGAGAGAGAGAGACATTACAGTAAAAAGAAACAGCAAAACATAATAGAAGCAAACATAACACAGACTAATAAAGGAAAATAATTGTGTACAAAGAGAAAAGGCAACAAGCATAAAGCAGATGAGGAAAATAAGATAATAAATATTTAAGCTGTGATGAAAAGAGATGAGAGAAAAGAATGAGAAAGAGAATGAGAGAAAGGAATGCGGTGAAAAAGAATGGAGAAAAGGAATGAGAGAAGAATGAGAGAGAAATGGAGAGAAAAGATGTTTAATGAGGGAAAAGAATGAGAGAAAGTGAATGTGGGAAAAAGAATGAGGATAAAGAATGGAGAAAAGTAATGGAGAAATAGAATGAAAAAGAAGCGGGAAAAAGAATGAGAGAAAAAGAAATGAATGAGAAAGAGTGAGGGAAAAAGAAATGAGAGCATAAGACGTAGAGAGGAAAGAATGAGAAAAGAGAATGAGGGAATAATAATGAGGGAAAAAAATTAGATGAGAAAAAGAAATGAGAGAAAAGAATGAGGGATAAAGTAATGAGAAAAGAATGAGGCAGAAAGGATATGACGAAGGATAAAGGAAGCGGAGAAAAGTGAATGAGGGAAATAGAATGAGTAATAAGAATGAGGGAAAAGAATGAGAAAAGAATGAGAAAAGAAATGAGAGAAAAGATGATTGAGGGGAAAAGGAATGAGAGAAAAGTAATAGATGAGAAAGAATGAGAACAGAATGAGGGAAGAAGAATGATGAGAAAAGATAATGGATGGAACAAGATTATGAGGGAAAAGAATTGATGAGAATAAGATATGATGAGAAACGAATGAGTGGAAAATAATGAAGAGAAAAGAATGAGTGGAAAAAGATGAGGGAAAAGAATGAGAGAAAAGAATGAGGGCGAAAAGACTGGTAGGGACTAAATAGACAGAGAGAAAAGACATGAGGAAAGATATTGAGAGAAAGGGAAAAGAATGGGAAAAATGTACCGGATGAGAAAAGAATTGAGGGAAAAGAATGTAGGAAAACAAGTGGCGAGAGAGATGGGAAAAAGAATGTAATATGAGTGCCACAGAAAGAGAAAAGCAAAGACGAAAATAAAATGAAGATGAGGAGGAATAAGAAAGATAGGAGGAAATAAAGATAGCGGTAAGAGAAAAATAAAGATAGGAGAAATAAAAAGAGTGACGAAAACACAAAAAGATGAGAGAAAGAAAGATAGAGAAAAAGATGTAAAGTAAAAGAAAGATAGGAGAAACAAAGAAAGATAGGTATGCAGAAAAGAAAGATAGGAGAGGAAAAATGTATAAAGATAGTAGGAAAGAGAAAATAAAGATAGGAGAAAGAAAAGATAGATGAGAAAGGAAAGATACGAGGAAGAGAAAGAGAATTTTACTATTTTCTTAGGCATGGAATTATTCTTTCTTTTTTTATATTATTTCATACGAATTAATGATGTGACATGTGTGGACTGTGGAATGAGAGGCAGAAAAATTAGAAGGAGCCAGGAATTATATCTAAATTATAAAGGAGACTGCAGAACATTGAACAACATAAACAAAAATTTTTATAACAGTAAAAAGAAAAAAAAAGAAATAGATGAAGAAAATATAGCTGTAACAGTTTATTGATCTGTAGTATCTGTGACAACTTTATTGTTGTACTTTATAGTTTTGTTTGTAATAATAAATAACAATGAAATAATGACAATAAGGCATCCGTGCACAAGCGAATAAGTAAATACTATAATGATGTTGTGATTTCTATTTCACAGACTGTGCTGTGAGGTTGTGATTATGAAAAGGAAATATAGAATAGAAACAACCTAGTAATGGCCATGATGGAGGAACAGATAATCGCCTGAACAATGAATGGTAGGACTTAGAGAACACAAACATGAAAAATATCTTTGCAATAGAAAAATATTCAATCTTAGTGAAAAGACATAGTGAAAATAAACTGAACATAAATAGCTGAGTGGAAAAATTTGTGACGTGAAATAGAGGTAACTCGGTGATAAGAATAACTTGGTACTAAACAAATAGTTGTGTGAATTAATTAATAGGTTGGTGAACCAAAACTAGTTGGTTAAAAAAAAAATACTTGGTGAAAAATAACTACTGTGTTAAAAAAAATACCTGGTAAAAATATAATGAATGAAAAAATATAATCTTAGTAAAGAATAGGATGTGAAAACAAAAAAGAAAAAAAAATTAATGCACGGTGAAGATAATTACTGTGGAAAGTGAAATATTAGTGAATAAAATACCTAGGGAAAAAAAGTGAAAAGACAGACTGTAGGAAAGAATAAATACATTGAAATAAACACCCCATGAAAAATTCCTATAGTGAAAAAAACTGAAATTTATACTTAGAGTAGGAGAAAAATTATACTCATGTGTTATAAAATATTATAAATTGAAAGGGGAAGTATATAAGCAGTAAACAATACGCAGACGATGAATTGAAACCATTAAAATGAAAAATTGTGAGAACATATCTAAGTCACTCCATTAAAGTTTACTGCAACTGTGAAACGATTGTCAGAATATGGGACACACAAGACGAGAAATTAAACAATACCAATAAATCGTTTATGGGAAAAAAATTAAGAGACAAATAAAAGATGTTAACAACTAAATGAGCAAGAGACTTAAAGATCGGGCAGGAAAAAAGAACTACAGCAAACTACACACGAAGACAATGTGAAGATTTATAAACCGGAGGAAAAAGACAAAAGAAACCAAATAAAAAATAAAACCAACAGGGAAAGAAAAAAAGAGAAAAATGAAAAGTAAACAGTTGTAGCAAGAATATTCGATAGGCCAGCAAATAAATAAACCAGTGATACAAGAAAAATAAAACAGGAAAACAAATGAAAACATAGAAAAACGAAAATCGTGTGAGAACAAAAGGTGAAACATAAACACTAGAATAAAATCACTAAACCAGAAAAAATATACTAGAAATAACTCAGAAAAATAACTGAAAAAAACGGTCAACTTAGTGGCCCAGGATAACTGTGGACGTTGATAAGTAAGTGTTGTCTCTATTCTATCTCTCTTCTCTTCTCCTGACTCCCTCTCCTCTCTCTCTCTACTCTCTCTCATCTTTTAAGAAGATATCAACCGACAAACTGACCCTTCGTGACCATTTACTGCAAGAAAAAGGACAACATTTCTTGTAATGTCTCATTCTATTCATCCATGGTGAGTAACCCGTGAGGAGAAAGAAAAGAAAGATATAAGAATAAGAAAGAAGGAAGAAAGAAAGTATAATGACAGTGAGAGACAGAGTGGTTGAGAAGTGAAGCCAAGTGAAAGAGAAGAAAGAAAGAGAGAGGAGAGAGGAGATTTCGAGAGAGAGAGAGGAGATTGAGACGAGAAGAAGAGACGAGGAGATGAGAGATGAGAGATTACTTTGAGGAGAGATGGGTGATGGATGAGAGAGAGGAGAGCGTGAAGAAAGAGACAGACATTATACAGACAGTGAGTAAGATAAATAGAAGACAGATGAAGAGATAGAGTAGAGACTGCAGTAGCCTGAAACGAAGGGGTTGTTTAGTAGAAATGAGAGATGCAGATGTATTCGTGGATCGAGAAGTCTCGTAGAGCATGCTAAGAGAGAGAGGAGAGGAGAGTAGAGAGTGAAAGAGAGAGAGAGAGAGAGATGAGAGAAGCTAGTTATGAAGAGAGAATCGAGCTGAAGATGTAGGAATGAGGATGAGAGAGAGAGAATATGACCTCAGATTTTTACCGAGGGGTGTTTTTCTCCCGTGTCAAATATACACACCCATACTACTCCGTCCATCTACCAATTCACCTAATTGACAGCTTTTTACTTCTCTACCTCCTCACTCTCTCTATTCATCCTCTCTAATCTCTCTCTCTACGTCTCTCTCTCTCTCTCTCTCTCTTCTCCTCTCTCTCTACCTGCACGACCAGGCCACTTATGTTATATTGGCTTCCACACACTTCTCTCTCTCTCTCTCTCTCTCTCTCTCACTGCTCTCTCTCTCTCTCGTCTCACTCTCTACACCTCGATTGGCCACAGTATATATGAGCGTCCACACTCTATGCCTTCTCTCTCTCTCTGTCTCGCTCTATCTCTCTCTCACTCTCTCTCTCTCTCTCTGCTCTCTCTCTTATCAATGTGCGAAGGTCAACTAGTACAGGGACGGTCCCGAAGATGACGAGCAGTTAGTTTCCATACTGACATACTCGTTAAAGCGACAATTCTCGTATACGAAACAACATAACCAATGTTTAAAATATAGTGGTCCGGTTCCAGACCCATCAAAAAAAAAAAAAAAAAATATATGGTATAATGTTTTCAAGTCGTCGCCACACAGAATTATCCTATTCAGATTTGAGATCGTACAACACTATAAGGTAAAATAATATATATTAGTAGTCAGTAAATGATTTTATAATTTTAGTCATAATAACTTGTAATTTGACTTTAGTAAATAAGCTTGTAATTTACATTTAAGTAAATAACTTGGAGTAAATTTGTACTCACCAGTTATGAAATGTACGTAACATGGGGAACTTTTCGATCTCGTATATTGAAATAGGAGACCTAATTTACACAAGATCTCGTATCATCGGATTTCTCGTATATCGAATGCTCCGGATAACGGGGATGCCTCCCTTGTATTGAGCTCCTTCTCTCCTACTCTCTCTGTCTCTCTCACCTCGTTGTGCCACTAGTTATATATGAGCTTCCACCACCTCATTTTTATACTCTATCTTTCTTTCTTCTCTCTGCTCTCTCATAGCTCTCTCACCTCTGCAGATGGGATGGCGAGGAGGTAGGGATGAGATATGAGGGAAGGTGGAATGCCTCTGTTGCGAGTCGATGCTGTGGTTTTTGTTAATGAGATGAAGGATGAGAATTCACGACCAAAAAAAGGTGCTCTCAGTTCTCCTCTACCTGCTCTTACACAAAACAACTATACATACGATCACCAAAAATAAGATATCACTCACAATTTCAAGAAAAGGAATAATAATTTTTAATTAAAGATATAGTCTGGATCTACTCTATGTACATAAGAGACAGGAACTTACACTATTTATAGCTCAAATCCTGGTATCACAATATACACCAGACCAGCAACACACATAAACACACACACACACACACTCACACACGACGGCATCTACCCACACCCACCCCACCCACCACACACTCTACCACACACACACATCGGCACACGACATACAGAACACACACGATAGACAACTCTTACACGCCACACGCACACACCACACTACACACACACACACATACATACACCACACCACACACACCCACACACACAAATCGTCCCAGCCACAACCAAGGCTCACGCTCATTACCTAAGTCCATCCACACCCTGGTACTCCTAACTCAAACAAGGGCCAGGGCCTCGGGGTAGCTGTAGACGATCGTACACCGTGGCAGCGTGACCGCCCTGGCAATACGAAGCTGAGCAGCCCTTATTAACTCCTATCTCAGGTCTGTCACAATGAGGCAAGGATGGCAGGGGACACTAGGAACAACTGCTTGGCTTTATCCCTCGTGCGTCTGGTGGACAACCACACAACACACACACACACACACCATGACTGAAGCTATTGAGGGCTTGATTAATCGCTCCTGGTGGAGGGAAAGGGATAAGTTGGGCGGAGGGGGGAAGTGGTGTGATTTTACCCTCTGCGCCTATGGTATTGGAACCAACGGCAACATCACATAACAAACACACACATGACCGTAGCTGTTATGAAGGCCATAATACAACAGCTTCCCTCTGAGGGGGGGGTAGGGTAGTGAGGTACGAACTAGGTGTATTTACCCCAGGCCTAGCCAAGTAATAGAGTGTAAAGCCCCACCATCCTCGCTCATCCCTGCCCTCCCCCTCCCGCCGCAAATAACGGATTACTCATGAATACTGCAATAATAGCACTGAAAGAGCAGGAGAACAGAGGGAAGAGGTGAGGAACATGAAGTTTTGTCCACGTCCCTCCATTCTCTCTCGTGATTTTCTGAAGATCACCTTGTATTCCTTCCTTGTATGACCTTCTATCACCATGACTAATTATTCCGCTCCCGTGTCCCTGTCTCTCTGTCCCATCACTCCTCACCTTCCCCCATCCCCCCCTACTGCTCCCCGTCCTCTCCCGTATCCCACTACCCCCCCACACCCTACACACCTTGTCCTCATCTCTACTACTAACAGTTTTCCCCTCCCCATACCGTTTCTCTTCACTTCCGTTTATGTCCCTGCACCCTACCTTCCTTCCCTCCACTCCCTCTATAGTCGTTCCCTTTCTTCTCCCCTCTCCTTGCTTACCGTTCATTCCCCTTTCTTCTTCCCCCTCACTTGCTACCGTCATTCTCCCTCATCTCTTCCTACCTCCTTGTCGTACCTGTCATTCCCCTGTTCTCTGATCCCCTCCTCACCCTATGATACATGTCATTCCCCGTGTTTCTCTTCCCATCTCCATTGCTACCGGCATTCCCTTCTCTTCCCCTCTCCTTGATATCGTCAGATTCAACCCTGTGCTCTTCCCCTCTCCCTTGTACACCGTCATTCCCCTTTCTCTTCCCCTCTCACCTTGCCTACCGGTCATTCCCTCATTTTCCTCTTCCCCAGCTCCTTGTACCTGTCATTTCCCTCTTTCTCCTCCCTCTGCTTGGCTACCGTCAGGTCCCTTTCTCTTTCCCTGCTCCTTTGCTACGCGTTCATTCCCCTTTCGTCTTCCCCAATCCTTGTACCGGCAAATATTTACCTCCTCCCCTCTTAACTATCGCGTCCCGGCACACAAAGTGGATCCCACCTCTGCCAGTTCCTGAACATTGCAGGACCTTTTCTTCCTTCCTATAAGCCGGGAGGAGACGACGTTGATAGTGACGGTCAAGAGAGGAAGAGGAAGTTTTTTGGTCCGTCTTGGTGTATTGTTGTTGTTGTTGTTGTTGTTGTGTTCAGCACGTACACAGTTTCTGTCAGCAGGTGTTATGTGATAGGGTGTGAGGGTTTTGTGTTGAGACATGAAGTGTTATAAGGGGTTTGCAGGATCTATAAAAAACAGTGTTACAAGAAGTTTTGGTACGTGTTCTAAAAAAACAGTGTTGAGAAGAGTGTAGGGTTAGTATGTTAAAGGTGTTTGAGTGTCAAAAAAATAAGGGGTTGAAGACGTTTTAAAAAAAGTGTTACACCGTGTTGGTAGTTTTAACTTAAAATATAGAGGGAGAACTGTATGTAAATATGCTTGTCATGGATTACTCTTTAGGTGAATTACCATGGTAAGTCAAGCTAAAGGAAATCCAAATGACAAGCACAGGTAACACAGTTTTCTTTTCCCTTATTCCTTTACTTAATTACACACAAAACATTTTTGTGTACACATCCACTTTGTTGTGTTTTACGGACACGGAGTCAAATTACTAGCACGCGTTCAGGGGGAGACTACTCACACCACGCAATGCAGCTTTAAACTGTCCCGCTAATGCTTTATAACACACACACGCACGCATAATTATACCACTACACACACAAATTTAAAAGTGCACCTAAGTGTATATGTGTGGGTGTGTGGTGTGTGTGTGTGTGTGTGTGTGTAGTGTGTTGTGTGTGTGTGTGGCACTGATGGAGGTGGTCTTGCAAAATCACTGTGTGTGTAATTTGCGAGCGTGTGTATGTGGTGTAAGGCATTGCGGGGAGTCATTTAAAAGCTGCCATGCGTGTGTGATAGTTCCCTGAACGCAAAGCATGTAATTTCTCGGTTTGTCTTATGGCGCGTGTTAAAAGAAAAGGGGTCCTGGTTGTCTCTTAGCCCTGATGGTTTATAGGAACCACCGTCAATGCCGGTGAAGCGAGAAGAAATTATTGAACTGCGGGAGGTGAGGGTAGATGGAGGTCCTAATTTTTACCAGGTGATTTAACAACTAACAGGGTCGTTTATAAGTGTTTTATTTTAGTAAAGGGCGTAGATGCACTTTAAGAGTCCTGTACGTGTGGACTCTGATGGTGTGCATCAAGTGTTCATTAAAAAAAACCGTCATGTGCCCGAGTGTGTGGTGTGTGTAGTGTGTGTGTGTGTGTGTGATTAGTGGTGTGTGGTGTGTGTGTGTGTGTGTGTGTGTGTGTGATGTAGTGTGTGGGTGTGTGTGTTGTGTATGTTAATTTGTGTGTGGTGTGTGTGGGTGTGTGTGTGTGTGTGGTGTTGTGTGTAGTGTGTTGTGCTCGTGTGACTGGCTGCTCTAAACTCCTGACGCGCTGGACAACTAAACTAAAAACTTATAAAACTCAATAAGACAAGTTAAATATATAAAAGTATTTAAGCTATAACATTAAAACGACTTAGAATCTGTGCTCTGACTCACACACTACCTTTTCCAAACACAACATTGACTGATGCAGGAATATCATCTATTCGGGTGACAAAGACCACAAAATAATGAGACTAATGTATAATGAAACTAATGGATAGTAACTGATCGACATACTGAACAACGAGGCTCCTCTAGTGGTAAGCTAAGACCCTCTTAACCCCTTCGGGCCTTTGATATATCTTTCCTTTGCTATAAAAAATTGTATGTTGTCGAGCCATAAAATTACGAAAAGTAACTGAATATACTAAATTAGTTAATCGACAAGGATACTAAACAGATCATAATCTATAAAATATTGCCTATATTCACTAAAAATCGTCTAATGGCACCCAAATTACAATGGAAATTACGCTCTGGGCCTTAAGGGTTAAAGACAAAACCCACACTGGTACACCGGTCAAATTTTTTTCAACAAATCATTCTTTCAACACAGTTTTCAGGGTATCAAGGGAAGGCAGCTTAAGGCCCTGCAGCCCAACCCTCGCACGGCTGCCCTGAACTAGCACGACCCTGAATAATAGATCGCCACCCTCACTACCACACGAAGCCAACCCAAAAACTTGACACTTTAAAACAAAAGCCATAAGACTAAAACAGCCATAAAGAAAAACTATCACGCCGTGCCAAGATTCGCGCCGCATCAATCTTCGTCCATCACGCATTAAAAAGAAACATAAAAGAAGAAAAAAAGAACTTATGTAAACTAAAAAATACAAAAAAAACAACGATGTAAACAAAAAAAAACAAAAAACGATGTAAACTAAAAAAAAAAAAAAAAACGATGTATACTGTGGTGAGTCACACCACACCTGGCTAATCCTCCAGTAGTCTCGACCTGACCCTCCTTCTTAAACTCGACCTCAGCCGACTGCCCATTGAGGGATTAGGCGTCAGGTAGTCAGGTCGTGAGTATCGTGGCTCCTTTAAAAGCCCGTCTCACAAGAGACAAGTTAGTTAGAGCTCAACCACTGTACCACACACAAGCTCTGTCCACAGTCTCCAATAAACCAACCATCAACCCTGGGTGTCTGTTTATCAACCATGTAGGTGACAAGGTCACTACAGTTGGTGACCGACGGAGTGACCAGACACACCCAGGGGGGGGGCCTGCCCCTCGCCCCCCCCATCACGCCCGCCGCCACGCCGCCTGCCGCGCTGCCTGGGCTCACCACACGCCACCCGCCTACCCCACCGCAGCCACCTCCTGCCGCGCTGCCACGCCGCCACGGGCTGCCATCCACTCTAAGGGCACCACGCCCTAGGCCTGCCTCACGCCTCTGCCGCGGCCTGCCTCACCACGGCCCAGCACGCTGCTCACACGCGCCCAGCACGCTGCTCACCACCAGCCATGCGCCACGCCCGCGGCCTGCACCTCGCCCTTCGCAGCCTCATCCTACCGCGCCTGCTCACCACCCATCTCTGCGCACTCACACACGCCCTCCTATGGCTTGTGTCCCACGCCCTGCCACCCAGCCCTGCCGCCGCCCCTGCCGCCACCCCTGGTGCTGCCCCTCGCCGCCGTCACCATTCACCATCACCAGCGCCACTAGCCGCCCACGCCCACGGCCCAGCATGCTGCCACGCTACGCCTGACGAAGCCATCTAAGGGCACCATCAGCCCAGTCTCCTGCCGCCAAAAGTGCTACTCCTCTACTCCTGCTGCCTCCGCTGCGTCCTGCTGCCTTCCGCTGCCTCAGCAAGGCCCTGCAACGCACGGGCACCGCATCCCGCCGCCCGCCCTTGCCTCCTGCCGCCACGTGCTACTCCTCGTCCTCCGCTGACTCCTGCTCCCTGACGCTGCTTCCTGCTGCCTCACGCTGCGTCCTGCAGCCTTCCGCTACCTCCAGCAAGGCCCTGCAACGCACGGGCACTGCAGATGCAAACACAGCTATCTTGGGAGCCGATTGCCTTGGACACTTCGCTTTCCCACGAAGACACCTTGCATCGCAAGCCTCCCTCAGATCTTGTGACAGCAATCACAGCAGCAGCGATCCTCAGCACCTCCTATCTAATCTTGCAGCTACCGCTGCAACGTGAAGACTGGACAGCCGCCCTACCTGCATTCCCTTCCCTCGGCACCTCCTATCTAATCTTGCAGCTACCGCTCCAACGTGAAGACTGGACAGTTGCCCTACCTACATACCTCGGCACTTGGCACCTCTATGTTTTTTTTATAAGTTTTTATATGTATAATATTTTTTTTTTTTTTGTGAGGAAGGAGAGTACTGTGGTGAGTCACACCACACCTGGCTAATCCTCCAGTAGTCTCGACCTGACCCTCCTTCTTAAACTCGACCTCAGCCGATGCCCATTGAGGGATTAGGCGTCAGGTAGTCAGGTCGTGAGTATCGTGGCTCCTTTAAAAGCCCGTCTCAAGAGACAAGTTAGTTAGAGCTCAACCACTGTACCCCACACAAGCTCTGTCACAGTCTCAATAACCAACCTCAACCCTGGGTTGTCGTTTATCAACATGTAGTGACCCAATCTA
>JACEEZ010025763.1:305000-332114 GCA_016584305.1 Chionoecetes opilio | reverse complement strand
TTAGTTTCGGTGAAATTTTAAACCCAACAGAGAGACAAACATAAAAAAAATATACGTTATAAACATCTAAATGCGTCTATAGACATATACGTCTCTGAGTTTCCCTGATTTCGCTCAAAAAAAATTACTCCATTACTAATCACAAGTTTCAGTCCATATATAAAATACACATCAAATGATATCAATAACAAGTGTAATGATTGAATTCTTATTATTATTTTTGGCATTATAATTGACTGTCGGTGTATCGTAATTTTATCATTGAAATTACAGAATACTATAGCAACACAACAAAGCTATCCATCTATCTAATATCTCAAGGGCGTTCAAAATGTAGGTTACGTGGATATTTCAGGCGCGAAACGAGAGGCAGCGTCTGATGGGCTGCCTTGAAGGATCTGATGGATGGAATATATTGATAGATCGTGTAAATAATGGATCAACTCTGATGTTTTGTGGCCAAGATGTTTTATGGGAATTTCTTAATGTAACTTAATGTAAAAATAAACTGACGATGCGAAGAAGCAAACTAAAAGAGAGAGAGAGAGAGAGAGAGAGAGAGAGAGAGAGAGAGAGAGAGAGAGAGAGAGAGAGAGAGAGAGAGAGAAGAGAGAGAGAGAAGAGAGAGAGAGAGAGAGAGAGAGAGAGAGAGAGAGAGAGAGAGGAGAAGAGAGAGAGAGAGAGAGAGAGAGAGAGAGAAAACAAAAAAAGAAGACATACAGTAAATTTTAAGTTAAGAGGAGAATAATAATTTTTATTTTAAAGAATCTCTCTCTCTCTCTCTCTCTCTCTCTCTCTCTCTCTCTCTCTCTCTCTCTCTCTCCTTCTCTCTCTTTCTCTCTCTCTCTCTCTCTCGTCCTCTCTCTCGTCTCTCTCTCTCTTTTGACGCAGAAGTGAAGCAAGAATATTACGCTGCATCAAGTCCATCATGCTTCAGGTCTCTCTGGGATGGAAGTTTTAGTGAAATTATTGGTACAATTTGGCGTCTATTGTGTTCTGACTTGCTTCATCAACTTTGTATATACTTTCCATCATAGGAAGCTGGACTATGGCAGAAACGGGAGAAAAATCATTATCCCCCGTTACTGCAGGCCCACCATTAAGCAATTAATTAAGATATCATTTTGGAACGGTAGGTTCATGTAATAGTTTGGTAGGTAGCTTCTTCCTCATCTCTTTAATGAACTTCTGTCGTAGGAAAGTGTAAAAAACAGAATCAGAGAGAGAGAGAGAGAGAGAGAGAGAGAGAGAGAGAGAGAGAGAGAGAGAAGAGAGAGAGAGAGAGAGAGAGAGAGAGAGAGAGAGAGAGAGAGAGAGAGGAGAGAGGAGAGAGAGGAGAGGAGAGAGAGAGAGAGAAGAGAGAGAGAGAGAGAGAGAGAGAGGAGAGAGAGAGAGAGAGAGAGAGAGAGAGAGAGAGAGAGAGAGAGAGAGAGAGAGAGAGAGAGAGAGAGAGAAGAGAGAGAGAGAGAGAGAGGAAGAGAGAGAGAGAGAGAGAGTTTCAGAATGTATCCGTGCAAGAGATGAAGGATAATTGGCTAACTCTTCCATTAGTAAAATGACACACTTATGTTTTCCGTGTTATTACTTATAGTTTAAAATTAATACACTGAGAAAACTCGGTCATACGCGAATATACATACATAAAAATTACTAGACTAAATAAAACTAATTAATTTAATAACTTAAAGTAATCGTCCAGACCATTTCATCATTCCTGATTTAATGCAGTCAAAATATAGCCATGATCGAGTATATCAACAATATGTTGTCACTTTTTGCATCCAGTCACCCGTTTTTAAATGATCCGCATTCAAAATCTGTAAATTCCCCGTGCTCTCAAAACACAACTGTTTATCAGCAGACGACGCACCATGGTCGGCGACGTCACAACAGGGAGCCTCCCAGCACCGCCTGATACATATGCGCGGAGACTCTGAGAAAAATGTAGTACTTGGGGAATTTTGGGTGTTTCTGATATTTTTTTTTGTGCGATGTGGCATGTACTTGCATCCTGTGTGGGTGCAGCGTGGGGGCTGTGCCTTTACCGAGAGCTTTAGCACCCATTTGCAAACTGTGGGGCGACGATATATGTGTGCAGATGTGTGCAGCGGCGGCAAGCGGCGGGGAGCGGCGGGTAGTAGCAAGGCCACCGAGATGAGATGGCTGCAGTACCCTGGCTACTACCACCGCTCCCCGTCGCTTCCAAAGGTCTGCACACATATATCGTCGTCGCCGTGTAGGTTGTGAATGGGTGCTAAGCTCTCGGGAATGGCACGGCTTTTCTTGCCGTGCCCATGCAGGATGCAAGTATGTGCCGTGTCGCACAAAAATATACCAGAAGCACCCAAAATTCCCCAAGTGCTTACATTTTTCTCAGTCTCCGTGTGTCTGTGTCGGCGGGGGCTGGGAGGCTTACCTCTTGTGTCGTCGCCAGCAAGTTTCGCGCGCACGGCTGGAATGTGGCTGTTGTTTTTCCCGCGCTTTTTACAAAAGTCATGTTTTTAGGGAAATAAGGCGTGAAAATGAATTATTTTTTGTGGATTAGGTATTTTGAATGATCATTCAACATAATTATGCAAAGAGAAAAATGGGTCTGGACGATTACTTTAAACTAAATGAACCTAATATACAGTAAGTATGCGATGCTGTATTACAAACATACATACAGTGGTTAGGCTTCCAATAATCAAGCATTTCAAAAGTTGCACCGTAAGTTCACGGGCGAAGAAGCAGTGATTAGTTGCCTAAAAGTTCAAGAAAAAGTTGGCGATCATGATTGGTGGAGATAGATAAGAGAGTCACACACACACACACACACACACACCACACACACACACACAAACACACACACACACACACACACACACAACTACAACCACACAACATGCACACACACACACACACACACACACACACACAACCACACAAAAACCACACACAAACACACACCACACACACACACACACAAACCATCACAAACACAACCACCACACACACTAAACACACACACACACACACACACACACATACACACACAAGGGAGAGAGATAACAATTGATTGAGTAAGACCTTATAAAACAAAAATTCGTCAACTTCCGCGCGCGTAAAGAACAAATTTGGCATTAATGTGTTGAAGTGTAATTGTTGTTGCTGGCCTCATGTCATATTTCTTTTGCCTGGTCCAGAGAGAGAAGAGAGAGAGAGTGAGACAGGAGACCGAGAGGCGAGAGAGAGAGAGAGAGAGAGAGACACACACAAAAAACAACTCTCTTGCTAAGGCCTTGGGAAGGAAAGTTTTTGAAATGCGGAAAAAATCCTGTATTTTAGAATCACAGGCAGGAAGGACAGGCAGGAGGCAGGCAAACAACGCGCGCGATGGGTCAGGTTGATAGCGTGTGGTACTCATTTATGTGCCGTCAGGTGGTTTGAATCTTCGCCGCTCCCAGGGATTTTTACTGCCACAAATTAAGGCGGTTACTGTCACCTTGAGCAAGGGGATGCGGATGTTGTACGGGTGTTCGGCGAGGTCCACCAGCACGCCACGAGACTGCGATAATAATGAGCTCCACCAGCTAGCTTCGCGGAGGCGTGAAAAACTGGCGATTAGGCGAGCCCAGAACTCGCCCTGGACAACGACCAATTTGCGAATACACCACACAGACACACACTTTAAACCGACTTTAACACTTTATTATGCTTGCCATTTTACAATATTCCTATAATGATCTAATCAAACAGGATATGGTGGTTGCAAACAGCCTTTACAAGCAAAGCTCTTTTGGGCCAAGGCTTGTGGACCGAGAGGAGGGAAAAAAACAGAAAAAATAATAAATAAACACAACGGTATATAAAGCACTAAACAATACTGACCATAACAGGCGATGATAGTTAGCAAGTTACTTAAGAATAATTTACAGGATAGATATACACTAGTATAATAATTATAAACAGTTGTGTGAAAATTACACAAAAAATAAGTACACGATATAATACACAATGATAGTACACAGAGCTAGTATTATGAAGTAACTGTTCTGAAGGATGTTTATAAAGTGCTTAAGTAGGTGTCCTGTTTGATATGTACAGGGAATCATTCCTATAATACGGGGGACCTTGGTAATTAGGGGAATGCTTGTATAGGTTAGTCTATGACTAGGTATGGACAGGGAAGCGTTTGGTTGCGGGTTGGTTAATTGTTGAAGTAGGTGTCATTATTGTAGTTAGACGGATTGTTCTGTACATAAAGGATGAATATTTAATTTTGAAAATCATTAGATGTCAAAATATTTAGGATTTAAATAAATGGAGGGAGCCCCACCGAGTGGCTTGCAGTATCACCTGTTGGTTATTATTCTGATGACTTTTTAGGAGTATACAGTTAGAATGGTTTACAATGACAGGATAAGTGGTGACCAAATGAGATTACAATAATTGAGATGAGGATAAATGCGACCATAATACATGATTTAGACACTCTCAACACGCGCGGCGAAGGGTTTGACTTGGAAGGAGTGAGAATTTTAATCTAGATAACATTTACAACAGAGGTTGGACAGATGGTTTAAAAAGTAAAGTTTTTGTCAAAGGCATTAACCAAGGAACTTTTATCTTGTTACTTGAGTAATGTCGTCATATTATAATTTTAAGATTTGGTAATGGTTTGGTATCTTGGTAGTGGTATTTGTTGATACACATGCAAATATGTCTTGGCTGTCCATTTATAGGCTAGGCGGTTAGCCAAAAACACAACTCCGAGAATTTAGCTAGCTCTGGCATTTGCTTATTGATTAGTTCTGTATGGGTTTGTCACCAATAAGTAAAGAGTAGAATCATCGGCAAATAAACTATGTATTAGGTCTCGATATGTTAATATGTCATTGATGTATACTAGAAACAGAATAGGTCCAGCTATACTGCATGAGGTTACCTCTAAGATGCCACTGATTTGGTGGGGGAAGAGATACCTGTTGAAGACTGTATATTGGGTCCTAGTAATAGTATGAGTTGACACCAGTCATGAACTACAGCACGAATTCCATTAGTGATACATTTTGGTCCAGTCGAATATTGGGTTTTGACAGTGTCAAAATGCTTTTCGGAAAATCAATCAAAGATTGAAATGATAGATGTGTTGTATCTATAGTGCTGGGTAAGGGCAGTATGTGGTAGGTACTGATGGCATCAAAAGGTAGTAAAACCAGGTTCTAAATCCCAAAAATGCTTATTTCATTTCAGTATGTTCATTTTTACTTAAGAATATCAATAGGTGCTTGTTCATTAGTTATCAAAAATTCTTTTGAGAACACAGGTAAGATAGAAATAGTCGATAGCTTGGGACAAACTCAGTTGTGTTTTCCAAGATTTATGGATTGAATTATTTTAGCCAGCTTTGGAATTTGTGGAGAAAAACCAGTCAGGTCTAATAGATTGGTTAAAGAGTAGTGTAAGGGTTGGCAAATATTTCTTGGTTTTCTTTTATTTTTATACTGATACGTCATCGGATGTGCCCTTCTTATTTTATAGGAAGTGATTACTTGAGTGGATGTTCATTGTTAAGTTCTATGGGGTATTACAAAGAATTAGGCGTAGTTTCTCGGAGATAAGAATTGGAGATGTTGTGTGGGAGGCCAGATCATTGCAAGCTGTTGTGGCTAGTTGTGGAGAAAGTATACTTATTGAATGCACATTCGAAATATTCGTGTGATTATGATAAGTTGGTTAGTGATATCTATTTATGATGTGGTGTTGTTTGGGATTTGTTTTGTGTATTTCATAGCTTTCAGTTATTCGTTTCCCAGATCCTTCTTAGTATTTAGGCCTGAAACTGCCGCGAATCTTTGTAAGTAAAATAGTTTGCCTTTGGACTTGTTTAATCCTGGTTAGTAAGTAGTTTCGGTATTTTTTGTTATAACATCGAATTCTAATCCTGTTTATGATTTGTACAAGGTGAATTTGTGTTGTATGGATTGTTATTAGTCCTTGCGTTATCCATGGTTTTTGGCGTTTTCTTTTTAAATGAATTTAGATATTTTAGGCAAAACAAGAATAGTAAAATGCTATGTAACCTTGTCTAAAAAAGATTACAATTTACTCTGTATCATTACTGATAGTATGGAATTTCCAATTAATGTCTGTAATATTAGTTGTAAATTTTGAACGATTTTCCGATAGTTTTTTAGCCTAACGGATATTTTGGGCTTCGTCCTTTTCCCTTCTCCCCCCCCTCTACAAGGCTTCCTCGAACTTTGGGATGTTTAGAAACACAAGGGGAGGTGGTCGCTAGGGGAAAGTGAAGAATGCCGGACGTAGAGGGTCACTGTAAAATGTGTCCATATGTGGTCAGAAGGGACGGTGAAGCTGTGGATTTACTGTCAGGACAATCTTGTGGGCGGGATATATGCCAGGGAAATAATTGAAGGCACTGCATGTGACTAGGAAATGTTAGTACGGTCGAGACCTGTGATTCGCCGTTCCAATAAATTAATGTGTGAAGTCCACCGGAAATAATGGCTCGGTTATTAATGAAGGGCTTTTGAGACAGTAGGTTATCCATGATGGCATTACAAAAACTCATTGTTATTATCTGTACCTTTACATTGGGGACGGTATAGAGAGATATGATGTAGGAAGTGTGTCGAATGGAATTTAACTGTTACATAGTCTATGTTCTCATCACATTACAGTATGTCGCTTACTAGTAGACAATGGAATATTACAGCCACATAAATCTCGCTTACACCGCCACCCTTGGAACCATCGGGCCTATGTACATGATAGCGATTGAACCAACCTTCTATTCGTGTAAGTGTGGCATTGTTGGTTTCAGTCAGGGTTCACTAACTGCAACAAAATATCGGGAAGGTGGAAGGATTTAAGAAGGGAAATCAGTTGATCATAGTTTTTTGTTTAACCGAGCGGGTATTTACTTGTAAAATATTAACAAGAATATAAGCCCAATTTTTGGGAATTGCTGTCTATATGAGGGGGGGGCCAGAGGTCCTGTCGTTGCATGTGTCAACACAATGTCTAGGAGTTATACATAGGATTTAATATATCACGACCTCCATACCCCCCCTGTATCAGGCTGTCCTTCATCAACATTGAAGAGTGTGTCAAGGAGATGACACTCAGGGAGTCATAAACAGTCTTTGGGTGGTACAATGTGGTACGTTAATGATAAAACGCTATATAGAATTAAAAAAAGCAAAGAATTAATAAAATTTTAGAAACAAAAACTAAAACAAAAAAAAAAAAAAAAAAAACAAAAAAAAAACCCCCCCCCCTTCTAGGAACCTAGATTATGGCCTCTCAGTACACAATTTACAAAAATGAAACAAAACAGCAATCTAAGAATTAAACTATAGGAGAAATCAAAGGAACATTTAAAACTTCACTCAATTTTCAAACCAAAAATTTCACATGGTAGTGATAAATAGTAGTGTGTGGTGGGTAAGGAACAGGGGTAGGTGTGGTGGCAGGACAGGAACAGGGGTAGGGTGAAAGTAAGAAGAAACAGGGGTAGGGTCGAGGTAAGAAGAAAGACAGGGGTAGGGTGAGGTAAGAAGGAAACAGCGGTAGGGGAGGTACAGCAAGGAACACGCGGTAGGGTGAGGTTAAGAAGGAACAGGGTAGGGTGAGGTAAGAAGAAACAGCGGTAGGGTGAAAGGTAGAGAAGGAACCGCCGGTAAGGTGAGGTAAGAAGGAACAGGGGTAGGGTGACCGTAGGGTGGAGGATAACAGAAGTAAGAGGAACCAGGGTTCTATTCATCGCTAGGGCCTGTGGAAATGGTAGGTGTAGGGTTTGAAACCTAAAATTAATTATAGCATAGGCATGTCTTAATTATCGACAAAAAATTTACAAAGCCTTACACATCATGTTAAAATATACCAGTAATTATGTAAATACACAGTCAACAAATTAGTTAGTGTTTATCGGTTTGTATTTGAGTAGGGGATACATGGTCAAGAAGTTTGCTTAAAGTTTGATCAGTGTAATGATACTGTTCTGAGTTGAGCTTCTGAGTTTTTACACATAGTTTAACACTTCCTGGGTGTAGCATTGTTGGAACAAGGCTCTATGCCGTTTTCTAAAACCCATACAATTGTTGAACAATGAGCGGCGTTTGGGTGTCAGACTTTCATTGATATGGAGATTAGGAAAATGTATGCAGCATTCATTATTTCAGATTTAATCTGTCTGCTATGACAATCTAACTATAATAGGTCTATTATTTGTATTTTGAGGATTCTTTGACCCCAGCTGTGAGCAACATTATAGCCGTGTGTCGCAATGTTTATATGGTGATTATCTTAATGGATCTTAATTACCTCTGCCACTGTTTCATTCGTTTGATTGTTTCTCTAGTCGGCAGTGCTGGTCCAACCACCAATAACGGTCTGTCCCTCCTTTCATACTGATTCACATCATCAAATGGTTCTATAGTGTGTCGTTTACTCTATTTTCTAGTTGTTTCATATGGTTTTGCCCATCTGGCACCCCCCCCACCCCACCCCACCCCAACCCCCACCCCCCCACCCCCCCCCAACCCCACCCCCCCACCCACCACACCCACCCACCCACCCACCCACCCACCCACAAAATAATGTGACGTATGAACCTTAACAGCACATTCCTGACCTTCTTTCTGCCTCATTTCAATCCATGTCCTCTTTTTTAGTCCTCTTTTTATCACCTACGACATTTTCCAAGCGTCAAGGTCATGTGAAAAAAATATAGGCTGGGTGATCTTTGGCGCGTAATATTTTTTAGGAAAGAGGCACGGAGGACTAATTTGACTGTCATATTGCGTTCGTCCTAGATCAAAAAATTGCTTGCCTGTAGTTATTAGTACTGGGAAAGAGACATGATAAAGAGATATAATATTCTAGAAGTTAATCGGAAGACACACACAAACACACACACACACCTCACACACCACACTTCAACTTGGTTGTGGGGAAAAACACATTACACGGCAACACGTTCATCTATAGCTCCTCTGTTGTTTAATTCTTGACACCAACTCTACATTTTCAAGATTTATACCAAGAGATTTGATGGATATTAAGTGGAGTTAATCTAGCACATTCAGGACCTAGTGAAGGAATTAAGGATAGTGACCCGAGCCATGGATTCAAAATACCCTGGAAAGTGCCCTTCTGAACTCGCAGGAACAAGCGTTTTCGATCTGCTCATGGCCCACATTGTCGTCGCTCAGATGATGTCAAGCAATCGTTTCACTGGAAACAACAGTAAGTGAATTTGACTAACAAGCTTGGACTTTACCCAAGACAAGTTCATGATCTAAAAAGCGGAAATCAAGACTTACAGAAATCTGATAGAGGACAAAAAAACATAATTGACAGGCAATAAGACTCGAGTTGACAGAAATGGCAACAGCGGCATACACTATCAAGAGACTACAGTCGTCGCCCATAATCTACGCCTTCAGTGAGATTTCATGAAACTGCCCAGCTGGTGAAAACTGGAGCAAAACAGCAACTATGATAACCAAAAGTGATTGAAGAAAAATTCACTACTTCCAACAATGAAAAACCTTGAACGTGCACAAAAGGTTGTGGGACCGATTGCTGTACTCCGTCCGTTCCCGTGCAATAGTTGCGGGTCTCGAGAAGTTCAGCGATCGTGAAACTGTCTGCAGGAATGCCAGGAAGATGAAAGGTCGGGAAATATTTATCACGAAGACCTGGGTTATGCATCTCAAGCAATAAAGAATAGTCAACTAACCTCGTCTAAACAAGCAAGATTGCGAGGGTTTAAAATCGCCCTCTCTTTTAAACAAACAAGGACTAATCATAAAGGAACAGGAAACCATACTCAACAACCCAACATCCCTCGGACAGGTGGCTCCCCGAGGTCGGCGCTGGTTAGTGCGACGACCAATTGGAGCGGAAGCTGGAGGAGGCGCGGTCTTCCCAGAAAGCACTCCAGCTACCAGGTGCCCGCCCGTAGCGGTCACTCCTGTGATGTGGGGCGCTGCTCCGGCACCGAGCCTACCTAAGGGGCCGTTGGACACTGCGTGAATCCGGTGATGGCGGCCAGTAGGCACAGTGCCCAGCCAGTGGTTCTTCGTCTCGGGAGCCCGTTACTGGTACAGAAGACGACACTGGCGACTTTAGTGGCACAGTTGAGGTAGCCCAGCGAGCAGACGAGTGTCGAGCGAGACGTCAGATACAGACATCGTGAACGTCAACAACGGAACATAGAATTACGCGACCGCAAGAAGAAAATAAATGCATAAGTTTCAATTAGCATAGTACTGCTTACATATCATGATCATATCTATCTTCCACTATGTACTTTAAAGAGGTTGCCCTTTGCCTTCGATTAAAATAATCCAGATTTAAATATATTTTCTTACACTCTGATAGATGATGCAGCTCTCTAAATTTACATCGATTATTTTCATAACTAAACTCTTGATCCCTTTAATCACACTAGACGAGAAAGATAAACAATGAGTTAGATGTTAACAACTCATACATTCAAACAAGACATTCTTGCGTGTTCCGCAAGTGATATCTGTTTCTGGATCCTTTTCTGCACCAATTAATGATTGTTAAGCTTTACCATTCTTGCTATGAAATACGCTCATTCCAACCAACTTCCCAAATATTTTGTGATTACAGTTTTATTTCTAATGTGTAGTATGAAACTATGATGTTTAGGTTTTTCCGAAAAAAGACTCCGATTCGGACCTCGTCCAGTGTTACCACAGTTACGCAGGCTTATAACCATTTACCAATCTGTAGAAATAGATATGCGCAGGCTGGTCCAGTCAGCACTACACATCTCAAATGCTCTATCATTCTTCTGTGTCTACTGCATTTCTCAAATATAGAATTCTTCCTTAGAATGTCGTAGGGTATTTGACATTAAGATCATGGACAAAGTTATTCCTTAGTCATGTGTATAAAGACCTCCACAGTGGCCAACAAATCAGCAGTTTTTGAAAAATCCCAAACAGACGTTTTATTATAGCAAACCTAATAGGATAATATGCAGTGGTATTCACTGCTAGGAGATTTAATACATTGACTTTGCTGAAACATAATGATATAGTTACGGTTCAGGAAATCATTAATTTAATTACTCTCCTCTTTGTTCCCCTTAACCACTAAGCACACCAGAGTCACAGGACACAACTGCCACTCTGATTGACCATATATGGTCAACACAGGTTGAAATGAATAAAAAAATTATGTCATATACATAACGATAAATACTGATCAATTCCCAGTAGTCTCCAATTGGTAGGCATCAAGCTGTGAGAAAAAGTAAATCGATTTATCGTACAAAGATGTCTAACGAATGCTGCCTTAGGGGTTTTCCATTAATGAATTTCTCAACTGGATTGGTACACCGATTCTGATGTGCTTCGTCCTGATGATTCTTACAATTTATTTACCACCAGTTGATACCTGTTTCCAAAAACATTTTCCCATTGAAGCAGATGTTAGAGTTTAAACAAAATTGATCATAAAAATTCTTACATCACGACAGCTTTAAAGACAAGCATTCAAAGAAAAACACAGGTTAGAAAGACTTGCAATAACTGGCCAATCACATTTCGTGAATTTTATCGAACTTACAGAAATAAATAACAACTGTGCTAAGAGCGCAAAAAATAAGTACTATAAGGATCACAACTAACGCAGTTCTCAAGGTAATCCTACGTCACACTTGAAGTCAAATAATGAACTTTTGGTAGAAATTCCCTCTGCGGTAAAAGGACTTAATTCAATAGAGCTAAAAACCCTTGTTAATGCATACCTGCAACTAAGTTTAACGACACCACTTCAAGTTTGGAAATTCATCAATATCAAACACCACCTTAAATAACAAATTCACATGATCAATATGTTACGCACATCCTCTGATTTCTCATGATACCTTACCCTGTAAAACCAATCGGAAATAGAGAGCGCTCCTAAAAGGGCAGTAAGTCTGATTGCGGCAGGATATGATGATATTTCCACCCAAACTCACTAAGACACACCGCCTCATTTCATTTCTTAGAATCCTTTAACACACATAACTTAAACCTCTCCCTTCTGACCCGGTATCTTTCCAAGTGAGCTTAAAAGGCAAAGGTAATTCCGCTGCGCCAATAATCAGGTAGTAAGCAATGATATTAATAATTACACGACCCATTTCACGAGTTCTTCCAGCAATTTAGCAAATGTTGTTTGAAAGTCACTCTCCACCCATTGTAACTACATTCGAGAAAAACCGCCCTACCCATACATAAACAGATTCGTCAAACATGGATTAGATCAAAACCACTCTCCAGAGTCACACAATCACAATTGTTAATGATGGATATAAATACCCTGGTAAGGTAAAATTCTATGTAGCGGAATTACTTTTTAGAATCATCACCAAAAGCCTTGATTCCTTAGATCATAACATACTTCTGATACAACTGAACATATAGGGATAAGGGGCATACCCTCACCGGATATTGAAGAGATACATCAAGTAACAGGCACAAAGTGTAGTATGTAAATTCCATGTTTCAGTTTCAAAGTTATAAACTCAAAGGTGTACCTCAGGGATCTAATCTAGGGCCTCTACTTCTTCTCATAATACCTTAATTGATATACCAAAATGCTAGCACAAAATTTACATGTACTATTTATGTGAGGACACTAGTCTCTATTCGGCCGATTAAAAATATAGACCCTCCTTTTACATATAAATTCTAACATATTGAATTACATCTATAAATCAATGGGCTAGAGTCCAATAATTGCACCTCAACGTATTGCACAAAACCAATGCCCATACTTTATCCAAAAATAGATCATACTAAGAATATTTTTTATGCCTCTACATTGTCATAAAAGGTTCAAATCAATTCAACGTCGTGCTAATACAAAAATGTTCTCAGCATTATATATGAAGAGACCTTAAACTGGAGCGTTCACATTAATCAAGTCTTGTCTGAAATTATCTAAAATACTGTGGTTATATTGATAGGGTCCGCATTCAACCTTAAACTGAATCTTGTAAGTATAGTCATTACACCTTTTGTTTTTTTTGCATTTGTTACCTCATTGATTTATGCGTTTCATATGAGGGTTGTACATGGCCATCTTTCCTAAATAGAATTCCGCCATAATAGCCCAAATAAACTCATGAGATGCATTCGATTATGGGACAAAATTTGCTTCCACACATCATATATATCCTCAGCTCCAAATATGTACATTTTCAAATAATTAGAAATACTTTCATAATGTGCTATTTATAAAAACCATGTAAAACCTACTACCCCAGGAAATTAAGGTATTTTCGATATTCGTCGGCCAAAAGATTAAATATTAGGGGTAATATTATTAATTTAGTGTGTCCACAGTTTAGTACGTCCCTCTATAATAAAAGTGTGTTGTGTTGAAGGTCTCTAAGACATGGGAAGTGCTTCCCCTCATGCAATAAAAAGTCTGATGGTATGCTGGCAAAAGTCTACTTACAATTGAAGAAGAAAATAAAGACTTATTTATTTAAATAGTTCCAACAAATACTTTATAAACTTGTCGTTGAAACTGTGTCCGATGTCTGTATTTGCTTAGAAATGTTTTTTTCATATATATTTTTTCCTGGCGTTATTAATATGCCGATAGTTTGTCACCTATAAGCCTATGCCTATGAACCCAACAAGTAGTTCACGATTTTGTCTTCAAAGCGGCTTATGCTCGACAGACCGTGCCAGCATTCCAGTTTTGGTTTCTATATATTCAATATATGTGCGTCTTCGTTGTAATGGCAAATAAATTACTACTTACTTACTTAGTATTACCTTAACTGTACTTAAACAACTACCACCACCACACACACACACCACCGCACTACACTCACACACACACACACACGCATCACAAGACACACACCACACACACACCACGATTAAGAAGGAGAAGCGATACAAAGACAAAAAATAGCATGTAATGACGGAAGAAGATAAGAATATAATAAGAATTGACGACGAAACCCATTTATAAAAGAAAGGATACTGATATGAGAGAGAGAGAGGAGAGAGAGAGAGAGAGAGAGAGAGAGAGAGAGAGAGAAGAGAGAAGAGAGATGGAGAGAGAGAGAGAGGAGAGAGAGAGAGAGAGGAGAGAGAGAGGAGAGAGAGAGATGAGAGGAGAGAGACGAGAGAGAGGAGAGAGCAGCGAGAGAGAGAGAGAGAGGAGAGAGAGAAGAGAGAGAGAGACTTTGATACTTTTGATACTTGATAGTTTATTTGGCTTGGTGTAATACAATAGTGTTCATAATCAATCATACAGCCATATAAGCCACGGGCCATTAAGCCCAAGCTCTTTTATGGACCTCATGCTATGATAATTTCGTTGTCTCGCGTGGACTTAAGTGGACTATTGATAATTATACATTGACATACCTAATAATTTTAAATAAGAAAAGAGATAAAAATACCTGTAATAATAATAATAATTATAATAATAATAAAATTAAAATAAACGCTAATAATGGTATTGAAGAAAAAAAAAAAATGTGTATAGTAAAAATAATAATAAGACTCAATAATAATAACTGTGGTAAATAGTGATAATAATCAAAATAAATATAATAGCAATAATGGTAAAAAAGAAGACAATAATGATAATAATGATGATAATATTGATAGTGATAAAAATGATATCGATAATAACAATGATGAGAAAAAAAAAAAAAAAATATATATATATATAATAATAATAATGATAATAATAGTCATAATAGTAACAATAATATCAATACTGAATATCAAAGTAATAATTAATTATAATAATGATAATGATAATAGTAATAAAGATACCGATTGAAGTAATCTTGATAGTTTCAATAACAAGAACAGTAATTATGATAAAAAAAAACTATAATATATGAATAGATCAGAAGTTAATGCAAGACTAATAACCATTTCCAAAACAGTGCCCTGTACCAAATATATATACAAGAAATCTATTCATACGCATATGTATATGTATATGTATATGTGTGTACACATACACACATATACATATGCATACACACATACAGATATACTTATACACATACACATACACACACATGTACACGTGCATACACAATACACACATACATATACATATTACTCACATACCCACCCACATGGAAGTTCATTCATTCAGTCCACATTCAGGAACTACCACGTGTAGGCCTCGCGGCCTCTTGTAGCTTCCTTATTTTCTTATGTTCTTATGTTCACATCAATACGCAACCCACACACATTGAAGTACACAAAAGTACAATAATTAAATATTTCCGTTTGAGTTCTATTTCTTGAATATTTCTGTCTTCACCTTGTATCTAAATGAGTTAAGTGACACGGAATTCTTGACATCCTCCTGCAGTCGATTCCATACCTTTGCTCCCCGAAAAGTAACACTTTGTTGTGCGTGTGATGTCCTACAAAGTGGGAGTCTTAGGTTATTATTTCGTCGGGTGTCAATATTGTGAGACAGGTATCTGAAGCCACTGTCAACTGGGTGAATATACAAAGCTTTGTACATAAACAAACAGGTTGAAGGTGTATGATGTCAGGGAGAGAGACGAGAGAAGAGAGAGAGAGACGAGGAGAGAGAGAAGAGAGAGAGAGAGAGAGAGAGAGAGCGGAGAGGACGAGAGGAGAGAGAGAGAGAGACCCTATTAATAACAAGCAGGGAATAAGGAGATTAAGAAGGGAAACAGTGAGAGGTGCAGAAATGACATGTCACAGTGGAAGAGGAGGGAGAAAGGGAAGGAAAGAAAGACGGGACATGGGAGGAGGGAAAGGAGAAGGAGAAGAGGAGAAGAGAGAAGGAGAAGAAGAGAATAGAGAAGGAGAAGGAAAGGAGGGAGAAAAGGAGAGGGGAGGAGGGATGAAAGGAGGGAGGTAAGGGAGGGAGGGAAGGTTGCATTCAGAACTGGCCTGTCCTGGACCGCTTTGCCTCAGTGTCTCTCACGGCACGGTTAGCGACGGACGGTGTGTCACGCTAGTGTGTGTGTGTGTGTGTGTGTGTGTAACTCAAGTGTGCTTTCCTATGTGTACTTTTACGTATATAAACCACCGCTACCTTTTTTTGTTTTGTGGGTTTTTTTGTTTGTGTGGTTTATTTTTTATTTCACGTGCACGATAAACTCCAGGTAGTGTGTGTGTGTGTGTGTTTGTGTGTGTGTTCGTGTGTGTGTGTGGTATGTGTGTTTGTGTGTGTGTGTGTGTTTGTGTGTGTTTTGTGCGTGTGTATGTGTGGTATGTGTGTTTGTGTGTGTGTGTGTGTGTGTGTGTGTGGTGTGTGTGTGTGTGTCTGTATTTGTCTGTGTGTGTGTGGTGTGTATGTGTGTGTGTGTGGTGTGTGTGTGTGTGTGTGGTGTGTTTGTGTGTGTGTGTGTGTGTGTGTGTGTGTGTGTTTGTGTGTGTGTGTGTGTTTGTGTGTGTTTGGATTTGCCACTCGTGCTGATAAAGAAAAGGAAAAAACGTGAAAAATGTGTGAAAATGACCCGTTGTGATGCTTAAACACACAACACACACACACACACACACACACACACACACACACACACACAGGACATTTTTCAGAGTTCTTTGATTTGTTACCAGGGACAAAACAACATTTACTCATAAACAAACAAAAAACATAATCAAAACAACTTGAAAAACATTGAATATACAAAACACTGGAAACCAACGAGTATTCCCTGTATCTATAACAACGGCTTTGAAATAGACATAGCAAAACACATAATAGAGACAATAACCATAAAATAATAAAGAAAGAAATATATACTGAAATTTTTATCAATAAAGAAAAAAACCATCACATAGATTGTCAAGTCAAATCACTGAAAAAAGCCCAAATAACCATGTGTTAATTAACGGACAAAAGTGTTGGGCAATTAACACCAAAGTGGCGGCGCTGTAGCTGCAAGATATACTGAAGGAAACAACTAAGGTAAGTACATTATAATGAAGCTTGTTTACGTTTCAAATCCAGTGTACGATTGTGCACACACATACACATGCACACACACACACACACACACACACTTACGCACACACACACACACACACACATACATACACACACACATACACATTACAGACACACACATACACCCACACACACACAGACACATAAACCCACACATACACCCACACACACACTTACGCACCCACCCACACACACACCCACACACAAACACACACACACACACACACACACACAAACACACACACACACACACACCACACACACACACCCACACAGGCACACACACACACATTCTCCACTACCTTAGGTCCGGCAAAGTGATATCTTGAGAATCAGCTGTCGGTGAATTAACTTTCATTTCCCTTTATTTTTTCCTTTACCCTTTATTGAACTTGTTATTGTTTTGGTTTTTGATGATTTTGAAGAAGCCTCAGTTTGATTAATTTTTAGTTTTTCGTTGTCGTGATTCGCGTAACGTGTTTTTTGTGGCAACGTGGTACTTGTGTTGCGCCCTGCTGATGCCTTCCAGTATTTCTCTATTGTTCTTCATTTTTCTTTTTTTATATTTATTTTGATATCTAATGTCATTGCAATGTTTTTTCCCATTGCCCATTTGTCATGCACCATATCTCCCCCCTTCTCTCTCTCTGTCTCTCTGTCTCTCTCTCTCTCTCTCTCTCTCTCTCTCTCTCTCTCTCTCTCTCTCTCTCTCTCTCTCTCTCTCTCTCTCTCTCTCTCTCTCTCTCTCTCTCTCTTGCAGAACTTAGGAACTGATACTGACTTACAAGCTGACTTACCATCTCATCACCGCCACCACCACCACTGTCATCATCTCATCACCACCACCACCACTGTCATCATCTCACCACCACCACCACCACCACTGTCATCATCTCACCACCACCACCACTGTCATCATCTTTTTTTGGTACCAGAATATCAACGATGCGTTTCTTTGATCGGCTTCCACGCAGGGGATTTCCTGAATAATATTATATATATATATATATATATATATATATATATATATATAAATATATATACATATATATATATATAGTAGAGGGGCAAATGTATGTGTGATAATAAACTGCCGTAGATAACACTAAAGTCGCCAGGACAACGTTTCTTTTTTTATTTATAGACGTGTGGTGGCATTAATACTTACATTTCTACATTCATGATTTCAGGAAAGTTAGAACATAAGAACATAAGAACATAAGAAAATAAGGAAGCTACAAGAGGCCGCGAGGCCTACACGTGGTAGTTCCTGTCACCTAACACTACCTACATCCACCTTTCATCCCCATCCATGAACCTATCCAGCTCCCCTTTAAAGCTCCCCAATGACTCAGCACTAACTACCTGTCTACTGAGACCATTCCATTCATTCACCACCCTATTTGTGAACCAGTTTTTCCCTATTTCCTTTCTAAATCTACGCTTTTCCAGCTTGAATCCGTTACTTCTTGTTCTACCCTGGTTAAAAGCCGTAAGAACTTTTCCTACCTCTCCTTTATTAAATCCCTTTATCCACTTAAAAACTTCTATCAGATCGCCCCTTACTCTGCGTCTCTCGAGTGAGTGTAATTTTAATAACTTCAATCTCCTCTCATAACTAAAGTTACGCATCCCTTGTATCATTTTGGTCATCCTTCTCTGCACTTTTTCTAACAACACTATATCCATCCTGTAATATGGAGACCAAAACTGAACTGCATAGTCTAGGTGAGGCCTGACTAGAGCCAGATAAAGCTTTAGAATAACTTCCGCACTTCTACTTTTAACACTTCTGGTAATGAATCCTAACACTCTATTAGCTCTATTTCTGGCCTCAATACATTGTTTCCTAGGTCGGAGGTCTGGGCTCACCCTCACTCCAAGATCTTTTTCACCTTCTGATCTTTTCAGCGATACATTGCTTATGGTGTATCTATTACCAGGGTTTTTTCTACCAACATTCATAACGCTACATATATCAATATTAAATTCCATCTGCCATCTGACTGCCCACTCGTTAAGTTTATCTAAGTCTCCCTGCAATATGTTTACGTCAGACTGTGATCCAATAATCCTACCTAACTTAGTATCATCAGCAAACTTGCTGATATCACTGCTAATCCCACTATCCAAGTCGTTGATGTAAATCAAAAATAGTAATGGGCCCAAAACAGACCCTTGTGGAACTCCACTTGTCACCAGTTCCATAGAAGGGTCTATCTGGAGAGTCTGTGTCATTTTGTGTCATTTTGTGTCTTCATCTGTGTCATATTATGGCTATAAATGAACAAATTACCAAATAAAACCGAGTGGCGACGTTGATATACCTGCTACACTAAGGTCGCCATCTAGTGTTTATGTTATGAGTGTCCTCCCGCCGTCGTCGTCGCCCAAAAAAAACAACTAGTAGCGAAATTTGAAACTGTATATACTTGCAGATACAAAGCATGAAACAACGCTGAAACAGGGTAGATTATACAGTCATGATATAAACTACTGTGCATCATCTTCAGTGGCACAGACACATCAGTAGTGATGCTATAAATTCGTAATATTTGGCGCCTGGCGACATTATTGCAGCTGGCGACTAAAGTGTTATATACGGTAGTAATTGCATGTCACAGAAGGGCAGGCATGTCGCTCACCAGCCTCCGTCCTTCACACTCTGACTGTCTTTGACGTTACTGATGAAAGAGGAGCGGCGTTACTCCGCCGCGCCCTTCTGTGACATGCAGGATTGCAGGTATCAATTAATAGTTTATTATCACACATAAATCTACCATTATCATTATAAATACATCCCTACTCATACCAAACAAACCTAGTTACACTGTTAATATAATGTGCATGACCTCCTTAACATCTAACTAAACGTATGCACTAATAAGTCATAACATGATAATAAATTAACAAAACTTAAACTACAGTGGGCATTTTTCATGAAATGGACAAAAATACGCCAGTCTAGCATTCTTCTCCCCTTAGTCTCTCCTAACCAATATAACTATAAGATGCTTGCTATCATTACATTCTTCCAAATCTACTTACTATCTGACATTAAGTTTATAACCCTTCCTTATTGCTGCTACTCTATTACTAACACCAGGCTGATACCCTTACACTTCACGATACACAAGTTATGCTTAACTCTACCCTTCCCTCTCCGTCTATACCTGTGTCAGTTATACTTACGACAACTCACGTAAAGAAAATGGGAGTCAGGTGTATGAAACGTACCTCGTATAATCCAATGGTCTTTCGTACAGGCCCAAGCAGGGCAATAAACTATTTATCTATAAAAAGAATAAGAGAAAATCACATTACTGTTCAATACAGTGCCCCCTTACTCACGTATATAATATAAATTTCATTATAGTAGAAATATTCCTATAGCAGTAAAAGTAGGAATGATAGTAGTAGTGTTAATAGTAGTAGTGTTAAAGTAGTAGTGGTAATAGTAGTAGTAATACTAAGTAATAGTGGTGGTAACAGTAGTAGCAGTAGTAGTGGTAATTGTAGTAGTAATAATATTAATAGTGGTGGTAACAGTAGTAGCAGTAGTAGTCACAATAGTAGTAGTAATGGTAAAAATAATAAAATAATAATAGTAGTAGCACTTGTAGCAGCAGTAGTAGTGTTGTAGAGGTAGTAATAGAGGTAGTAATTGTAAGTAGTAGTACTTACGAATGTATGTAAGAAGTAGTGGTGGTGGTGGAGGGGAGGTCATTTCATTGTGCATCAGGAGAGAGAGAGAGAGAGAGAGAGAGAGAGAGAGAGAGAGAGAGAGAGAAAAAAAAAAGAGCGAGAGCGAATGAGAGAAAAAAAGAGCGAGAGTGAGAGAGAGAGAGAGTATAACCCTCGCCTGTTATCTCTTTCAGGAATGTTAAATCTTTATCGCTGTAATCATCTCACTCGCGATTCAAAATTTTCCCCTTTCGTTCTCTCTCTCTCTCTCTCTCTCTCTCTCTCTCTCTCTCTCTCTCTCTCTCTCTCTCTCTCTCTCTCTCTCTCTCTCTCTCTTTGTGATATAGAAACAAGATATGACACAAAATAAGATATTGGATCAACGTGCCCGTGAGACTGAGGACATATTGACGAGGAGGAATACATAGGAATACATACCTAGGAAGAACAGACACCAGGAGACCTATTGGTCTATAACGAGGGTATATGTTGAACTACTTATTACTAACTATCAAACTACATGTAAGAGAACAGTTGGAAAAGGATACCATTCCCTAAATAGCATACGAAACAAGGAAATTTCATAGTGAAGAATACGAGGAATGCAATATGCTAACTAAAACTACCACTAACAGTAATTAATTCGGGAGATGTTAATAATATAACTAAAGAAGGAGGAAGAGGAGGAGGAAGAAGATAAAGAAGAAGATGAAAAAGAAGAGATGGAATAGTGAAAGAAATCAACCATATCAATATCCTTTTATAACCAGGTCTAAAAAAAATCATAGCAAATATAACCAACAAAATAAAAAAAAAACTGAAAAAAACCTGATTGATTGATTTAATGCCAAGAAAAGGGGAAGGTGGAAAAATATATAAATAAATAAATAAACAAGTAACAAATAAAATACCGGTTAGAGAGAAGGGCTGGCTAGTGTTGGTGGGTCAGACAGGCTTAGAGAGTAGAGGGAGGGCAACACTATTGATCTGGAAATTTGAAGACCCACAGAGGAAAGTTATTGCCGACGAAGTAATGAGAATCTGGAAAGGCAAGGAGCGGCGATGATGTCAGGGAGGCGATGCAGAATACGGGAAGTTATGGTTAAGGGCGTAAAAGAGGCTAGTTATTAGGATAGCGATAGACTATGAGCACGGCGGAGGGAGGAGGAGGAGGAGGAGGAGGAGAGAGGAGGAGGAGGAGGAAAAGGAGGAATACATAAAAATTACAGATACCAAAAGTTTGATACTGTATAAGGAAAGTATTTACTGAACTAATATAACTGATAACCTAATACTGCAGTGCAAAACAGAACAATGTAGAGTAAAGGGCAGCGAAGAGTGTCATGAGTAATAAGGATGAAGAAGATTTAGACGAAGACGAAATTTACGAAGGAAGCCAGGAAAGTAATTATGTTAGCGGTAGTTTAAATCAGCATATTACATTCCTTTCATTCTTTCCTATGAAATGTCCATGTTCTAGTATTCTAACTGTTTTCTGCTGGCCTGTCGCAGAATGGAGGGGTAGGCGAGGAGGAGCCTTGTTCTGTGAAATCCTGATATTACTTTGTTAGTTAGTAGTGTGTAGTTCAGCAGTTACCCTCGTTATAGATCAAAGGGCATCCTGGTATCTGTTCTTCCTATGTACTGTATGTAAGAGATTAGGTGCTGAAACTAGGGTATGTCTTACGCAGACTTTCATAACCATTTCTCACAAATTTTTGCTTCTTACTTATGACACAGAACGGACGGATCCATCTCATAAATATGTCATACACGGTGCATTGTGGGAAGTGGGACTTAATTGCTAAACTTACCAAGAGAAAACAGCAATGATGGAAGAATTCAAAGTTGTTTTGCTCAAAGATTGACACAAAATGTGCTATCTTACCGTGCTCTTAACAGTAACTCTATTGAGGCTCTGATGAAATGGCTGATGTGTCGAGACTTCTTAATTAACCAGGAAAACAGAGGCAAATGAAAACCTTACGAAAAGAGTAGAGGCGAGTAGCAGCAGCAGCAGCAGCAGCAGCAGCAGCAGCAGCAGCAGGAGGAGGAGGAGGAGGAGGAGGAGGAGGAGGAGGAGGAGATGGGACGTTAGTACTTATTGGATAGAATAATTTACTGACAAATTTCTTTCAACTAATTGCCTCTATGAGAGCAATTCAGGTATATCGTGTTTACATTTATAAATGGAAGGAGAGAGAGAGAGAGAGAGAGAGAGAGAGAGAGAGAGAGAGAGAGAGAGAGAGAGAGAGGAGAGAGGAGAGAGAGAGAGAGAGAGAGAGAGAGAGCAGCAGCAGCAGAGCAGGAGCGAGCGAGAGAGAGAGAGAGAGAGAGAGTGGGTGGACGTGCTAGCCGTTAGCTTGTTCAGAGGTGTAGTATGCTTGAAAATAACGGTAGATGATAACAAGAGAAGCAGCATTGTGCCCGTGTTTGTGAAGAAAGTCAGTCAGAGAAGGGAAATTGATGAGACGAGAAACTTTTGATTGCATCCCGTTGTAAAGGGTTGTTGAGTGCCCCTCCCCCGCATGATGCATGAGAGGCATACTACATACAAGGATAATAGACTAAGAATTGTCCATCGCACGCCACGAAAAAGAGAGAGAGAGAGAGAGAGAGAGAGAGAGAGAGAGAGAGAGAGAGAGAGAGAGAGAGAGAGAGAGAGAGAGAGAGAGAAGGGGGGGGGGGCACTCGCGACACACTCTCCTTAAGGACATTTGGGGCTCAGGCTTCTACACTACTGTATATATAGGACCAATATTACCCAAAGTGGCGGTGGTGCTGGTGGAATATATATAGGACGAAAAATAAAGGTAAAGGAGGACAAAACAAAAAAGGGAGATACACAAATTGAGGAGGAGGATGTAGAATATAAAAAGAAGGAAAAAAAGAAAGGTTTTATTTATCTAAAGACGAGGAGGAGGAAGAGAAAGATTTGGAGAAGGAGGAGGAGGAGGAGGAGGAGGAGGAGGAAGATAAAAAAGAAACAATACTGATTATGATGATGAAAAGAACAAGAACAACATGATAACACACACACACACACACACACACACACACACACACACACACACACACACACACACACACACACAATCATAACTTTGCTGTGGAGCTATTACTGCGATCATTCTTCAAAGCCTTCTCTCTTTCCTTTCCTCCTCTGCCCTCTCCTGCTGCTCCTTTTCTTACAGTAGTTTCCTTCCCTCGTGTCTCTTTCACCATCTTCTTTCCTTCTAAATATTCTTAAAAAAAGAAGCATCACTATATAAGACTTGCATAAGAAAATCTCATGATTAAATTTTTCGCAGTTTTCAGTATCTGAGATTCACCATTGCCTGGCTATCAATCTTATTTAACTTCGTGTTATTCCTCTGAGTTAAGAGTATTGATAAACCAACTCGTCGTCTAATCAGCAAATCTAAAACTATATATATTTTAGGTAGAATTGATTAGGCGTCCTCCAGGTTTTTAATATTATTCTTTCGTCCAAGGGCAAATACCTCACTCGTGTGTGACATTTTTTTGCATTTATCAGTCTATCTCTTTACGTATATATATATATATATATATATATATGTTTTTCTATCTGTTTACTCATTTATATGAAACCAGTTAAGTTTTATAGGTTTGTATCTTTAGTTAGAGAAAGATGTCTGAAATAAAAGGAGCAGCAGGTGAAGGCAGAGGAGGAAAGGAAAGAGAGAAAGCTTTGAAGAATGATCGCAGTAATAGTTACACAGCAAAGTTATGATTGTGTGTGTGTGTGTGTGTGTGTGTGTGTGTGTGTGTGTGTGTGTGTGTGTGTGTGTGTGTGTGTGTGTGTGTGTGTGTGTGTGTGTGTGTGTGTGTGTGTGTGTGTGTGTGTGTGTGTGTGTGTGTGTGTGTGTGTGTGTGTGTGTGTTGCGTGTGTGTGTGTGCGTGTGTGTGTGTGTGTGTGTGTGTGTGCGTGTGTGTGTGTGTGTGTTGTTTGCACCATAAGTGTCATTGTACATTCTGGATATGAGACAAGGCAGTTTATATGTTGTAGCAATAAGGAGAAATAAGAAGAAAAAAAAGTCAGTCGAAAGCAGTGCTGCGCATGCTCTCTCTCTCTCTCTAAAAAAAAAACCGAAAAAAAACCAACACACATATTTCCAAAACTTTCCACATCAAAAGTTACATCCCGTCAAGGCGACATGACAGCTGCTAGATTGGTGCCCGTTTTAACATCAGTACGGTGAGGTGGTAGACGTACACGCGGTGAGGCTATCAGAGTTCCTCGCATCAAAAAGTATGTATGGGTGAGAGATATGAGGAAGTGAATATCAAATAAAAGTATGTATGTATGGGAGAGATAAGAGGATAGCTATAAAAAGATGCTTGACTCTTTATAGCATGACATTGCCTTTTACAGAAGACTGACGAATTGTGACGCAATGATGATGAAGAATATTTTGTATGTACACAGATATAGTAGCACCGATATTGTATATGGAGAACTAGGGGTGTATCCACTTGAATTTACTATTAAGTGTAGGATGATTAATGACGCAATGATGATGAAGAATAAGTTGTGCGAGATAGAAAATATATCAAAACACAAGCTGTAATACGTATTTATATTTGAGTGATAAGTGTGAAGTTAGCAAAAGTACTGTATGAGAATACGTGAAATAAGTGATAGTTTGTCATTACAGGAAATTTTAGCCAGAATGATTTATAAGGTAACGGTGATTAAGAACAGATCTTAAATGTAAGGCTAAAAAAGAAAGAAAATAAATAAAGTAATGTGCAAAGTCACCCCAAAAAATATTGTAATAATCCTACTCATGAAGTGGTAGTCTGTTATTATGAAGAAAGGATCAAAGAACACTTTATTAATATAATGATTCCAATACACTAAATATGTTATTTGGTATTTGGTATTTGGCTGCGAGTTACTGTGGATATAAAGTTACTGGTATACCATAAATATGACATATAGGAGTAAATACAAACTACTCGCTATCTTAACTTTCTTTACTCGCTATCCACAGCTGGCTCAGCCTTAATGTACGTGTGTGTGTGTGTGTGTGTGTCATTCATTCACCCATGGTCTTGTCCACGCGAGCTGGCTCGCGATCGCCAGTTTTCACCCTCTCAGTGCGAGCTTGGAGCTCATTATAACCGATCTTTGGGCAATGCTGCAGGGACCTCACACACCACACACCCCCATCCCCTTGCTCAAGGGGGACAGTAACCGCCCGAATTTGTCAAGTGAAAAAATCCCCGAGAGCACGAGGATTCGAACCGCCTACCCACAGAATGGGAGCCCGGCACGCTGTCACCTGACCATCGCGCGGTGAGTGTGTATGTGAGTGTGGCTTTCAGTGTTGAATGGAGTCAAGAGTTTCTCTCTCGTGTATATGTGTGAGGTATGCCGTGCTTCTTAATGTGAAGCAAGAGTGGCAGGTACTAACACTAACACACCCACACTCCTACACACCCACACAGGAATTCAGGTAACACTAATTGACAGGTAGATTGACAAGGACAGAGAGAAGTGTCGCATGAGAACATGACAGGATAGAGACGTTTTGGAATTGCCTTAACGCATGGCATCTATAATCTCTCTCTCTCTCTCTCTCTCTCTCTCTCTCTCTCTCTCTCTCTCTCTCTCTCTCTCTCTCTCTCTCTCTCTCTCTGATAGCGTGTTGATTGATAATAACTAAACATGTTCATTAATGATGATGATAACGATGTAATGATGACTTCTATCAATCCATACAATGATAATGACTTTCCTCCTCCTCCTCCTCTTCATCTTCTTCTTCTTCTTCTTTTTCTTCTTCTTCTTCCTCCTTATCATGACGGCCAGCCATTAATTACTTCCTAATCTTCCCTCCCTCCCTCCCTCCCCGCCCTCTCGGTATTCAAGGTCAAACAACTATAACTATGAAAGGACGAATTATTGGAAGACATTGGTTAATGAAAACTACCTAGAGTTATGACTAGAGACGCGGATTTTGCCATAAATGCCATAAATGCCTTTTTGTGCCTTTTTTGGTGATTTTCTTACAATAATGCCTTTTTTGCATATTTAGTGTCTATTCTGCCTTTTTTTTTTTTTCAAAGTGTATTTTCTTTAGTTTTACCTAGAAATGACGTTTTTGCTTCCAATTCCGCAAGCCTTCCACAGGCCATCACAACCCTTGAGAAACGTGGAGAAACATTAGTGAATCAATTGCATGTCTTTGAGAAAGTAACTGCAGATATCAGTAAAGCTCCTGCCGATGTAGGAATATACCTAAAAGGTAAATGTGAGAGAGGTTTTAGGTAACAAAGATCTGGAACAAATTAAAACCATTGCTTAGTTTCTGGAAGACACTAGCGAAGCAAAGAGTGTTGACCTGAAATTAGAGGACATTTTGTATTCTAAGTATGCACCAGTAA
>JACEEZ010025763.1:287500-295000 GCA_016584305.1 Chionoecetes opilio | reverse complement strand
ACGAGACAGTATTAGGAACACTGTCTAAGACACCTCATTTCCCTCCACCTGGTGAATATCCTCTTGAGATATTTCCTGTCCAATTATCAACCAAAGACGTAATATATAAATACTACTACTACTACTACTACTACTACTACTACTACTACTACTTTTTTTTTCTTCTTTTTTTCTACTAAACGATACCTCCACCCCATGTTTATTTATGAAATATACGCGGGCTCCACGAATTGGAGGTCAGTAGCCCCAACTCCGGTCGCTACTGACTGTGGCATCCAACCATACTACTACTACTTATCTACTATTTACTTAATTACAATTCTTATTTACCTCTCTACACTATCTACACTAATATGCCGCTCTCCACTACAGTGGCCTGGTAGTCCAGGCCAGCTATATCGATGGTTGTGGGGGCGGAATATCTAGTACCCTGAGACATAGGAGGGCAGACCTGAGCAGGGAGAAGGAGAGACGGCACCTCATCCAGGCGACAACGTGACTCCTTGGCTGGTGTTTCTTTTCTGCCATTACATCTGCTAGTCTTGAATAGAAGCACTTGGCCTTGGGGCCCATCCCGCCGGACGTAGTGAAGACCAGGGGTGTGAAGCTGCCCTGATCAACATGTTGAATCCTATCCCCATACGCCCTGATTTTCTCCTGCTCATTTCTTTGGTGGGCAGCTTCCAGTGAGATCCCCACTACTACTACTACTACTACTACTACTACTACTACTACTACTACTACTACTACTACTACTACTACTACTACTACTATTACTGCTATTATTACTACTACCACTACTACTATATATTTTTACATCATAAGGGAATGTTTAATAACTACTACTACTATTACTACTACTGCTGCCTCTATTACTACTACTACTACTACTACTACTACTACTACTACTATTACTACTAGTACTACTACTACTACTTGCACTGGTTCTATGTGCATATAAAAAGTACTAATAAACTGCATTTTTCTCCTCCTGCATGTAATAAAATTTCATTCACATATTTTAGACTTCTCCTATTTCCGGATAAATTTTTCTATTATTCTCAATACTAGCCGCAAAGCCGCCCTCCGGGCGGACTTTTTGGCTAGCTCCTGCGGAGGGCTATTGGTGGGCCTTCGGCCCACCCATCTGTATTTGATGGGCCTTTCGGCCCACCAAACACAGACTCTCCAGATAGCCCCTTCTAACTTTCCTGAAATCATGGATGTGTTGAAATGTATTTATCAAGTATAGACGTCCAGCCCAAGGCCCCTTTGCTTTTGGCTCAGTTCTTGGGGCTGGAACGTGACAGCGAGCCACGTTCCAGCCAATTAACTCATTACGTGAATTACTCATTAAGGGCTTGTTCTAGGCAAAACGTGTGTTTTACAGACCCCCATTGATTTTGACAGCACTACTTGGATGTGAAATGTCAGCTCAATCTGACAATAATTAGGAGTAGTTTACGCTAATTACTCATTAAGGGCTTGTTTTACGCAAATAAATTCTTCAGACGACCCCCATTGATTTTGACAGCACTACTTGCATGTTAAATTTCAGCTCAATCCGACAATATTTAGGAGTAGTTATACACTTTTTGGCGGAAACTTGGTTCCACGGGTCTTTTGGTAAGCGACAGCTGTCAATTAACGCCAACCCATTCACATCACCCCTAACCATTCACATCACCCCCAACCCATTCACATCACCCCCAACCCATTCACTCACCCATTACCCATCACCCCCACCCATTCACTCACCCATTACCCATCACCCCCCACCCATTCACTCACCCATTACCCATCACCACACACCCATTCACTCACCCATTACCCATCACCACACACCCATTCACTCACCCATTACCCATCACCCCCCACCTATTCCCTCACCCCTCACCCATCACCCATCACCCCCACCCATTCACTCACCCATTACCCATCACCCTCCACCCATTCACTCACCCATTACCCATCAACACACACCCATTCACTCACCCATTACCCATCACCCCCCACCTATTCCCTCACCCATCACCCATCACCCCCAACCCATCACCCCCCCCCATTCACTCACCCATCACCCCACACCCATTACCCATCACCCCATCCATTCACTCACCCATTACCCATCACCCTACATCAAGGTTTCCTCAATTCTCGCAACCCACTTTTTTCAGTTCTCGCTAATAGGCTACTAAAAAAAAAAAAAAAAAAAAGTGATCGGATCATCTCATAAGTGTGCTTAAAACCTTCCCCTGGTCAAGCCGGTTCCAAAACTGTGCCATATGAGGGGATTCCGCCACGGGGGGCGGAACCTATACCACACACACACACACAGACAGACAGACAGACAGACAGACAGAGACACTTTCGCTTATATTATTATAATAGATGGATATGGATTCTCCTATACAGATAAGGAGTATTCGTTATCTGTACAGGAAGCTGCTTCAAGATGTTCATTTCTTATGCATCTAGCATGCTAAACCTATCATTTTGTATCCCCCCCGCTACACACACACACACACACACACACACACACACACACACACACACACACACACACACACACACACACACACACACACACACACACACACACACACACACACACACACACACACACACACACACACACACACACACACACACACACACACACACACACACACACACACACGAACTCCCTTCTTTTCTCTCCTCTCCCTAGTGAAATAGCTGTGGCTTTTAGAAAACTTTTATTGTCAGCAAGAATTTAACTTTTTAAGAAATATGTGTTTATCTCTTTCGAGGTCACCAGGACGAAAAGAAAGAATCAAAAGAACGGCGGTACACTTCCAGCTTTTGGGGAGGAATAAAAGTTAAGGATCTTGTGTTGTTCTCTACTTGTGTATACTTCCTGGTGCAGTATGAAGTCAAGTGGAGGAAGAGGAGGAGGAGGAGGAGGAGGAGGAGGAGGGAGGAGGAGAGGAGGAGGAGGAGTAGGAGGAGGAGGAGGAGGAGGAGGAGGAGATAGGCATGTCAAGAAATAAATGGATGCAAAACTAATGAAAAAAACGCGTAGTAAATAAATGGGAAGAGTAATGTTGGAGATTTTTTCTTTCTTTCTTCAAAATTGGCTTTCATACAACTCAGACTCAGCCAAACTCAGGTTAACAAGCGTAACAATAACAAGTCTTTCTAAAGTAAAAAAAACAGTCTACTTGAGTACAAAGCGTAGGAGGACGTAAACCTGAACACACACACACACACACACACACACACACACACACACACACACACACACACACACACACACACACACACACACACACACACACACACACACACACACACACCTTACTATTAAGATATTCATATACTATTAAGGATCCAGAAAAGAGTGCTAGGAAGGTAGTGAGATGGACGGCGTGTGTGGGAGGCTAAGAGGAACCCCGGTGTGTTGTGAGCGGGGAAATCGATGACACAGACACACACGGTGGACTGTTTACTGTTGCGATTGTTAAGACTTATTGGATCTGTACACGAGTCTCAAATTGCCGATAACTGTATTCTGTGGATTCATATTCAATTGTTGTAATAGTGGTGGACTATTTTGGGTATCTACGTATAATAACAGTTCACCGATGACATGAAGAAAATAGCGCAAGGAAGAAAAGAAAATCACATACAATTAGGCAAATGTAAACAGGAGAATGTATAATGCCATTGCTAAGCGCCATTGAAACAAAATAAGAAGGAAGGAAACTAAGAAATATGGACTTAGATCAATACAAAAAAGTGCGAATTAGTGTGGGAAAAAACGATGTGGACAAATTAAAATAAATGACACATTACTAATATTAACAACATTACTACATTACACATACTAAGCCCCATTAAAAAAAATTAAATAAAGCAGAAATTGTATATATGAAAAAAAAACTCAAAACATTAAATTATCACTCACTGAGGGTACGAGCGAGAAAAAAAATTCGATGATAACTTTTTTTTCACGGCGCAGGCGAACAATGAAATATGTGAATCATCTCCAGGGAAGATTTACGATCAATAAGGAAAATATTTATATCTTTATTGCAGAAAACGTTCCAGAGAGAGAGAGAGAGAGAGAGAGAGAGAGAGAGAGAGAGAGAGAGAGAGTGTGTGTACATGATCTGCTATTACAATTCAGTAGATACGTAATGAGACCTAGAATTGTATACTCTCTCTCTCTCTCTCTCTCTCTCTCTCTCTCTCTCTCTCTCTCTCTCTCTCTCTCTCTCTCTCTCTCTCTCTCTCTCATTCTTCATTCCTTGCTTCTATTTGTTTGCATTTTCACTAACTATATTCACATAAAGATACTCAATTTTTTCTAATTTACCTACGTACTTGTTTTTTTCTTCTCCGTTAATCTTTAAGGTTAATATATTTTCTTCGATACTTTTGTATTCAATTTTTTCTTGTCTCTATTTTTCCCTTTCTAAATAATTTCTTTAGTTTCTACTGATAATAAATTCTTTTTACTTCTTACTGACTTGCTTATCTTTATTTCTCTTTCCACCTCTCTTCCTTTTACAAACTGGTTTCTTTCATGATATATTTTCCTGTCTTATCTGTTTTCTATTCTTTTCAGTTTTACTTTTTTTCTTTCGTTTCGATGTCTGTGTGTCTTGTGCAATACCTGTCATCCTAAATCATTGCCTTTCTGAAGGATGACATTTTTTCTCTTCGCCCTTTCCTGTGCCTCTCCTTATCTCGTATTGTTGGGTTGTTCCAGCTTGCATACAGAAATATTACAGTTCTTGTAGTGCCACCCTTGAGCTTTAGGAGAAGAATATCAAACCAAAGAGTGAGAGAAGAAGGAGAAGTAATAACAAGAGACAGAATCGAAGAACAAAGAGGAGATAATAAATAGAAGAAAAAAAATAATAACGGCCAACATGAAGAGTAATTATGAGAAGGAGATGAAGAAAGAGTAAAGATGAAAAGGAAAAAAAATGCAAGAATAACATCTGACAGACTATGTATGAGTAATTTAGAGAAAAATAAGAGGAAAAGTACCGTATAGTAACATAATATGCAGCAGGAGTAACACCGGAGACTTGTTTGTGGCTAAACTTTACCGCTTAGTCAAGGAACGCAAAGAAGAAAGCGAGGCAGCAAAGAGTTATATACTGTATACATTACGACTTTGCTTATCATGAACACACAGAGGGGATGTGAGAAATGAACTGTGTGGCGATGTTCACTAAGAAGAGGAGGTGGAAGAGGAGGAATAAGAAGATGAGAAGTAAATGGAAGCGGATAAAAAAAATATATATATAGAAGAAGGATTAGGTTAGGAAAAAGAAGTACTAAATAGGTAATGAAGTGATGATTATGTAGAGATTGCCTCATAATGTTTGCAACTACATAGTATTTTCTGTCGTTAGAAGAAATACCAAAGAACTGCAAATAAAAATCAGACAATATAAATGAAAATAGATGCTATGAACTCTAGCTAAAAAGTTATGATGAAGAAAACTCCCAATTAGGAAACAAAGATAATTTGGTATTCCTATGTTTGTTAATGGACTTTTCTTTAGTGAGTTCCAATTTACAAGAATATGAGGAGAAAAAATAACAACACTATCACTGATAACTAAAAATTGTATGGGAAGTTTAAATGTATTTTCATTAACATAAGAGAAGAAATATCAGGCGAGAAAAGACCATTTCAATGGAATTTAGTCATACGAACGTAGTAACATCTTCGAATGATGATTTTTTTTTATTATTTCACGTTCAGATTTTACCTTAAAGTAATCTTCCAGACCATTTCATCATTCCTGATTTGATGTAGTTAGATTATAGCCATTATCGAGTGTATCAACAATATGTTGTCACTTCTTGCATCCAGTCAGCCGTTTTTTAATAATCCGCAATCAAAATCTGTAAATTCCCCGAGCTTCGAAAACGCTCATGGCAACTGGCAGACGATGCGCCACGGCTCGGTGACGTAGCAAAAGGGAGGCTCCTCTTCCCGCGCTGCTGTGTGTGTAGTACCATGGAGTACCCCCGTGTGTGTGTGTAGTAGTGTTTGTGTGTGTGTGTGTGTGCGTAGTAGTGTGTGTGTGTGTGTGTGTGTAGTAGTGTTTGTGTGTGTAGTAGTGTTTGTGTGTGTGTGTAGTACTGTTTGTGTGTGTGTAATAGTGTTTGTGTGTGTGTGTAGTAGTGTTTATGTGTGTGTGTAGTAGTGTTTGTGTGTGTGTGTGTAGTAGTGTTTGTGTGTGTGTGTGTGTGTGTGTGTGTTTGTGTGTGTGTGTGTGTGTGCGTAGTAGTGTTTGTGTGTGTGTATTCATCTAGTTGTATTTTACAGGGCCAGAGCAATGCTCGTTTGGCCTCGTCTCCATATCAACATTTTTATCATTCATCCTTAGTGCTTTGAGTTGGCCGAAGCCACCACCCCGGAGAGCAGGTCACAAACCCCGGCTAACACCCGGCACCCATTCACTGCTGGGTGGACAGGGGCTCGGGTTTTAAGGAAACAACCCATCTGTTTCCGCTCCGCCCGGGGATCGAACCCGGGACTTCTCGGTTGTGAACCGAGCGTGCTACCCCTTACACCATGGAGTACCCCCGTGTGTGTGTGTAGTAGTGTTTGTGTGTGTGTGTGTGTGCGTAGTAGTGTGTGTGTGTGTGTGTGTGTAGTAGTGTTTGTGTGTGTAGTAGTGTTTGTGTGTGTGTGTAGTACTGTTTGTGTGTGTGTAATAGTGTTTGTGTGTGTGTGTAGTACTGTTTGTGTGTGTGTAGTAGTGTTTGTGTGTGTGTAGTAGTGTTTGTGTGTGTGTAGTAGTGTTTGTGTGTGTGTAGTAGTGTTTGTGTGTGTGTGTAGTACTGTTTGTGTGTGTAGTAGTGTTTGTGTGTGTGTGTAGTACTGTTTGTGTGTGTAGTAGTGTTTGTGTGTGTGTGTAGTACTGTTTGTGTGTGTAGTAGTGTTTGTGTGTGTGTAGTAGTGTTTGTGTGTGTAGTAGTGTTTGTGTGTGTGTGTAGTACTGTTTGTGTGTGTGTAATAGTGTTTGTGTGTGTGTGTAGTAATGTTTGTGTGTGTGTAGTAGTGTTTGTGTGTGTGTGTGTAGTAGTGTTTGTGTGTGTGTGTGTGTGTGTGTGTGTGTGTGTGTGGTAGTGTTTGTGTGTGTGTGTAGTAGTGTTTGTGTGTGTGTGTGTGTAGTAGTGTTTGTGTGTGTGTGTGTGTGTGTGTAGTAGTGTTTGTGTTTGTGTGTTTGTGTGTGTGCGTAGTAGTGTTTGTGTGTGTGTAGTAGTATTTGTGTGTGTGTGTGTGTGTGTGTGTGTAGTAATGTTTGTGTGTGTGTGTAGTAGTGTTTGTGTTTGTGTGTGTGCGTAGTAGTGTTTGTGTGTGTGTGTGTGTGGTGTGTGTGTGTGTGTGTGTGTGTGTGTGTGTGTGTGTGTGTGTGTGTGTGTGTGTGTGTGTGTGTGTGTGTGTGCGTAGTAGTGTGTGTGTGTGTGTGTATAGTAGTGCTT
>JACEEZ010025763.1:267500-275000 GCA_016584305.1 Chionoecetes opilio | reverse complement strand
ATAGGTAATGTCACCCTAAGGCCTAGGAACTCCCTGAAACGCTGCCTGTAGAGAAGGTGAATTGCAACAGCAATCTTCAGCACCGTAGAATACCACTTCAGACAGCGGGGAGCGTTGAATGGTGAGCGGGACAGTGAAGGGCAGTCAGGAGGAGAGCCCAATTCTCCAGCGAGTGCCTTCAGGGGTTGAAAATAGCAGCAAGGTAGTGGGGAGGTGTTGTCAGCGTGGAGAGCTATGGCTGTCTGCCTAACCGTTGGTGGTGAGGCTCCGTCATCACAATGGGTAGAGTATCCCCATACCCCGGGCTACAGGGCTGGAAGTGTTGACGTGGATAGTCGGGTAACTGTGTTTGAAGTCCCGAAGCATGCCGCTTGGTGAAGGTGAAAGTGGTAATCACCGTTACCGTAACGAGGGAGGTGTAGGTCAGGTGTAGTTCCTTACAATCACTAAAAGTGTTTGTCCAGGCACTGTTACTGTCACTATGGTGTCACGAAATGACTAGCGTCAGCGGGTTGGGCTTTGACAGTCTCCACCGATTGGCCGCCAACTTTACACTTTGTGTGTTTATCTTCTGGATGTGAGGGACGGCGGCCGTGAAAATTTTCCACATCCTGGAGACGCGGCCCACAAAGGTCCATTGGTGCTGGCTGGCACGGGAACGCGGCACCTCCACTGCGTCACCACTGATGATCACTGTTCTCGTGCTCCGCGTGACGACTCTCGGAGGATGTCGCAACCCAGCCAGGTGTGGCACTCCCTGCACCTGCGCTTTGTAGAACACTACAGGCGCCGCGACGTCCCTGCGGTGTTCCACTCAAACGAGGGAACTCGCCGGCTCGGGTTGGTTTTCGGGGTCTGCAGCATCCACCAGTCGCAGGGCTCGACGCTGGATGCTGCCCAGCCTCCTAGTGTGCGAGGTTGCACACGACATCCAGGAGAGGGTAGCGTACTCTAAATAAGGCCGTATTAAGGCCTTGTAGAGCAGGATCTTCCCTCCTATGTCGAGGAAGCTGGCCACCCTCCAAAGGGCAGAGACTCTGCCTTTTGGGCAATGTGTTTGATGTGGCCATCAAACCGTAGCTCTGGGTCTACCTCTATTTCCAGAACCTTGACGGCCTCCTAGAGTGGGAGAGGAATGTCACCAAACCGCAGTCTTCCCTCTACTCTGGCCCGGCAGCAGGGGACCGAGAGACCACCATTGCCTCTAACTTCTCCGGAGCAGAAGTCACATGCCAGCGTGTACCACACTCCTGTATAATACTTAGTGCTGATTGATATCAGCACGCCAACTGTCCCATCGTGGGTGGAAGTAAGAGAGAGTACAGTCATCAGCGTAAGCCGAGACTGCTGGCAGCTGCCGGAGAAGATCGTCCACGTAGATGTTCACAGGACTGGCCCCAGCACAGAGCCCTGTGGGACTGATGCTTTAACTGGCAGGGACTCAAAGGCATGCCCGTTGACGATGACCTGAAGGGTTCTTTCTTGCAAGTAGTTTCCCAGGAGCAGCAGGAGGTCCACCCTGGATGCCTTTCGCACGTGGTTATTTCAGTAGGCCTCCGTACCATACCCTGTCGAAGGCACCCGTTATGTTCAGGGCCACCACGACAGTGTCCTGGTGCAGACAAACAGTCTCTCTCTGTCTCTGTCTCTCTCTCTCTCTCTGTGTGTGTGTGTGTGTGTGCGTGCGTGCGTGCGTGCGTGCGTGCGTGCGTGCGTGCGTGCGTGCGTGCGTGCGTGCGTGCGTGCGTGCGTGCTGCGTCGTGCGTGCGTGCGTCTGCGTGCGTGCGTGCGTGCGTGCGTGCGTCGTCGTGCGTGCGTGCGTGCGTGCGTGCGTCGTGCGTGCGTGCTGCGTGCGTGCGTGCGTGCGTGCTGCGTGCTGCGTGCGTGCGTGCGTGCGTGCTGCGTGCGTTGCGTGTGTCGTGTGTGTGTGTGTGTGTGTGTGTGTGTGTGTGTGTGTGTGTGTGGTGTGTGGTGTGTGTGTTGTGTGTGTGTGTGTGTGTGTGTGTGTGTGTGTGTGTGTGTGTGTGTGTGTGTGTGCGAGCGCGCGCGCGCGATAAAGTCACAATTTTAGTCAGGCAGCGTAACGTAATAAATTCAGGTCAAAACATAAACCTCTTCTCGTCTCCAAATATCTCTCAGACAAGAGGGTTGAGTCACCCTCTCTCACGTCTCTTATTTTATTTTTTGGTTTGGAAGAACAGGAACCATTTATACGGGAATCGACAGAGCTACATAGTATATGTTGTATTAAAATTTCTGTGTGTCTCTCCCTCTCTATCTTTCTTTCTCTAGACATACACACAGTTAAACTTATTATTTGCATATCTTACACAAAGACTCGATTTATAAAGGGAATATCGCTATGTAAAATATAAAGTGCCAAATTAGGGCCTCTGTTAAATATACTAAAAGTCTTAATATCCATCCAAACGCCATAGTTATGAAAGACGAAGAAATATTTTGTGTTATTTAGGGATGGATATATTTGTGTGAATTATAATGGATATATATTTTTTTAAATACATACATACATCATACATACATACATACATACATACATACATACGGAAACAAAGGGTGACTCATTATTGATATTTTGCCACTGAAATCTTTGGTTTCTTTCAGTAAATATATTTATTTTTAGGAAAGAGGGAAATTATGTACGTTTTTTTCCCTCTATTTTTTCTCTCTGTCTCTCTCTCTCTCTCTCTCTCTCTCTCTCTCTCTCTCTCTCTCTCTCTCTCTCTCTCTCTCTCTCTCTCTCTCTCTCTCTCTCTCTCTCTCTTTCAACACCTAGTATATATATTTCAAGTCTTATGATTCTTGCTGTGTCTATTTCCATCTCTCGCACTATTTCAATCTCACGCTCGGGTAAACATTAATTTCGAGACGAGACCTTTCACTTCTTCAGTCTAGTCAGACGATACACACTCAATTGCAAGTGACACTCACACACATACACATGCACACACAGACACACACACACACACACACACACACACACACACAAACACTTGTATTTTCCTACCATTATTCTTTACTTTCACCTCCATTTATAATCAACTCTTTCTCTAGTTTTTAAATTTATTTAAACATACAAATACAATAAGGTCAAACGTGCACTGTCGAGTGCTATCTATCTTAAGGACAAGTAATAGTATAACGATATACATATAAATACCGAGACAAAAAAATGTACATAAAATACAGATAATCATCACTAAAAGTGTTTGATCAGACACTGTTGCTGTCACGGAATCACTAGTGTCAGCGGAGTGGACTTGGATAGTCTCCACCGATTGGCCGCCAACTCTACAATTTGTGTGTTCATCTCCTGGATATGAGGGAAAGCGGCCGTGAAAATGTTCCAAATCCTGGAGACGCGGTCAACAAAGGTCCGTTGGTGCTGGCTGGCACGGGAGCGCGGCACCTTCACTGCGTCACCACTGGTGATCACCATTCTCGTGCTCCGCGTGGCGAATCTCGGAGGCTGTCGTAACCCAGCCAGGTGTGGCACCTGTGCCTTGTGCAACACCACAATCGCCGCGACGTCCCTACGGTGTTCCAGTGAGTCGAGGGGACTAGCCGACTCGGGTTGGGCTGGGGGGTCTGCAGCATCCACATATCGCAGGGCTCGATGCTGAATTCTGTCCAGCCTCCTAGTGTGCTAGGCTGCACACGACATCCAGGAAAGGGCGACGTACTCTACGTAAGGCCGTATCTGGGCCTTGTAGAGCAAGAGCTTCCCTCCCCTGTCGAGGAAGCTGGCTACTCTTCGCAGGACAGAGATCCTGTAGGAGACCTTATTGGCAATGTGTTTGATGTGGCGTCAAACCGTAGCTCTCGGTCCTCCTCCACTCCCAAAACCTTGGCGGCTACCTGGAGTGGAAGAGGAACGCCACCAAACCGCAATCTTCCCTCCACTGCTAGCCTGGCAGCAGGGGACCGAGAGACCACCATTGCCTGTGTCTTCTCCGGAGCAAAGGTGCCGGTACACTGCCACCGTGTACCCCACTCCTGTTTAACACTCAGCTGCTGATTGATATCATCAGCAGCACGACCACTGTCCTGTCGTAGGTAGGAGCAGGAGAGAGTACAGTCATCAGCGTAAGCCGAGACTGCTGGCAGCTGCTGGAGGAGATCGTCCACGTAGATTTTCCAGAGGACTGGCCCCAGCACAGAGCCCTGTGGGACTGATGCTTCCACTGGCAGGGACTCAGAGGCTTGCCTGTTGACGACGACCTGGAGGGTTCTTCCCTGCAGGTAGTTCCCCAGGAGCAGCAGGAGGTCACCCTGGATGCCTTTTGCACGGAGTTTTGCCAGAAGGCCTCCGTGCCACATCATGTCGAAGGCACCCACTATGTCCAGGGCCACCACGAGACACTCACTCAACGACAGTGTCCTGGCCGTCATCAATGGCGTCCTGCCAGTTTCTGGTAAGGAGCATCAGCAGGTCAGAGGTGGACCGTCCAGGTCTCCAGATACGGTGGCCGAGTGGTTAGCGTCTTGGAGTGGTCAGCTTAACGTCCCGCGTTCGAATCCTGTCGGGATTAACTCTTTCGACCTTTTTTATTGCGGTCGATAAAGAGCCAAGTTCAAGTTCCACCAAGGAGCAACTGTCAAATCCATCGTCGAGTGGCTAAAGAAACCTGCATGCAGCTATACCTGTTCTCCGACTGCAAGTGCGACAGGGGAAACACCAGGTGGCAGGATGAGCCTGACTGAGGATCCGAACATCCCAGAAAACAGAATCTTCACCTAAAACCACAGGTGTCACTATAAAAATCCGGCCTGCGCCACTAAAGGACGAGAGCGACCGACAGCACGACTCTCCAGAAGCCTGCAGGCGCTATAGGCTCCAACTTAAAAAAAAAAAAAAAAATCTGAACCCAAACACTCTCTCTCTCTCTCTCTCTCTCTCTCTCTCTCTCTCTCTCTCTCTCTCTCTCTCTCTCTCTCTCTCTCTCTCTCTCTCTCTCTCTCTCTCTCTCTCTCTCTCTCTCTCTCTCTCTCATAGCGTTATTTTTTCCATATTCTAAAAACCTTTAATACCACAAATATACATATTTCTCGTTCGGTGTTACGACTATAAAAAAATTATTCATAATATATATTCATCTTTCTGTTTGGATATATAAAAAGCATAACAAGTCTTCTTGACGCTTTTCTTTCTTAATGTTTGGTATTTTTCAACATATTCTGAAAGGATGCCGATGACGAATACCTGTGCATTTTGCCTGCATCATAAATAGACAAATTTTCTTAATGCTTTTGACGAGGTTTGGCAGGGAAATGAGGAGAAGGCGGAGGAAGAAGAGGGAGAGGAGAAATAAAAAGGAATACAAAGGAAGAACAGACAGCAACAGCCCTACTAGGTCAAACGAGGCTGCCTGTGTGACTACTTTCTATTTCATTATAGTTTATACGCGTTAGAGGTAAAATAATAGCAAAGTTGTAGTCTGATCTCTGAAGGCTGAAGAAGTTAAAGAGGAGGAAGAGGAGTAAAAAGAGGAGCTCAAGGAGAAGGAAGAGAAGAGGAGGGTTTTGAGGTAAGAACAAACTATATGACTTAATAAGCTAAGTTGTTCGTTTCTCGTAAGTTATGTTAATTAAGTAAAGAATTAATGAATATCGTAGTAGAAGTAGAAGTAAAGTGTGTGTGTGTGTGTGTGTGTGTGTGTGTGTGTGTGTGTGTGTGTGTGTGTGTGTGTGTGTGTGTGTGTGTGTGTGTGTGTGTGTGTGTGTGTGTGTTGTGTGTGGTGTGTGTGAAGTAAGTAAGTAAGTAAGTAAAGTTTATTGCCATTACTAGTAAATATATACATTCAGTAATTACATAAAAAGTGGTCGTTGGCACGGTCTGTCGAGCCAAGGCTCCCTGACAGACATGTTCAGATATAAATTATATGTGCTGAGCAGAATCAGTTGGCTGTTTGTTTATGTACTAAAAATATACTACTTTGCAACGTGAAGCAAAAAAAAAAATACATACATATACATATATACATACATATACACATACAGACATACACATATGCATATACGTACACACATATACACACATATACACATATATGCACATACACACATACATACATATACATACACACACACGCATATATACGATCATTCATTCATCCATATATATGCAATGACACATATACATATACATTTACATGAAAAAATCAAAATAAGAACTTTCGTAACCTATGCTATCCAATACATACTTTATATATAATATATATATATATTATATATATATATTATATTATATATATATTATATATATAAACTACCACTATGACTATGAAAATACTACACTATGACTAAACCACATACCAAACTACATACATAAATACTATACATGTATACATGTATGGCATCTTAAATGTACATGAAATACATATTCTACCTATCACTCTTGGGATGTTTGGTGAGGAAAGTTCTGAAGTAAAAGTGAAAATGATTTTTTTTTTTACCGCTCCTCGTGATTCAAAAAATCTATCTATTATTTAGTGTGGTTGGTGTGTGTGTGTGTGTGTGTGTGTGTGTGTGTGTGTTGTGTGTGTGTGTGTGTGTGTGGTGTGTGTGTGGTCTGTGTGTGTGTGTGGTGTGTGTGTGTGTGTGCGTGCCGTGCGTGCGTGCGTGCGTGCGTGCGTGCGTGCGTGCGTGCGTGCGTGCGTGCGTGCGTGCGTGCGTGCGTGCGTGCGTGCGTGCGTCGCGTGCGTGCGTGCGTGCGTGCGTGCGTGCGTGCGTGCGTGGGCGTGCGTGCGTGCTGCGTGCGTGCGTGCGTGCGTGCGTGCCGTGCGGGTGCGGTGGCGTGTGTGTGGTGTGGTGTGTGTGTTGTGGTGTGGTGTGTGTGTGTGTGTGTGGTTTTCAAACCGCCTCCCTAAAAAACAATCTTCCTTCTATTAGTAGGGAATCAAGGCTCTTAATTAAAAGGGATACTGAGACTGGCACGGCGCACGAAACATACCTCTTTATACCTTCCTATTACGTGCCTTCCTTTTTTTTACGTGCTTCGCCTCCCTGTTACGTACTCCTTTATAGTGAGTGGCACGTAATTCCTTGCGCTAACACTGTGATGTAAATTCAATTACTTCTCGAGAAAAAAAATATTTACTCATTGGGCCGCGACATAGACCACTATATACCTGGACTGCGCACGGAATATCGGCCTGTCGCGCAAGGGCCCGAAGTCGGAGGGCCGCTCGGATTCATATATATATATATATATATATACGGATCATATAGACTGGTTTATCAGTATATATGATATACTGTAATCTTCGCAAATGTTTGTTCTATAATATTATCAAATAAAAAACAGTAAAACACGCTAAAGAAATGCCATTACGAGACTATGAAGAAATATGCATGAACTTAATATTCACTTCAACTCTTCGCCATTTAAAACTTTGCGAGTCACCTTTTATTATGAAGGGTATCAATAGAAGCGCAATTTTATTAGCTTTCCATTGCTATATTTCGTTATCTGATAAA
>JACEEZ010025763.1:237500-262500 GCA_016584305.1 Chionoecetes opilio | reverse complement strand
TCGAACGTATTGAAAGAACCTTTTCGGGTTTGAGGAGGTGGATTACATAGGATTACATAGGAATAACAGACACCAGGAGACCTATTGGTCCATAGCGAGGGTATCTGCTGAACTACATACTACTAACTATCAACTACTTGTAAGAAAACAGTTGGAAAATGATACCGGAGGAGGAGGAGGAGGAGGAGGAGGAGGACGAAGAGGAGGAGGAGGAGAGGAGGAGAGGGGGGAGGAGGAGGAGGAGGAGGAGGAGGAGGAGGAGGAGGAGGAGGAGGAGGAGGAGGAGGGAGGAGGAGGAGGATTTACATAGGATTACATAGGAATAACAGACACCGGGAGACCTATTGGTCCTAGCGAGGGTATTTTGCTGAACTACATACTACTAACTATCAACTACTTGTAAGAAAACAGTTGGAAAATGATACCATTTTCCCTAAAGAGGATAGGAAACATGGAAGTTTAAATAGTGCAGAATGATAGGATATGAAAAATACTAACTACAACTACCACTACCACTACAACTAATCGATACAGGGGACTAGATACAAAATTCGCACATCAATACCCATTTACTTTACAGGGGCGCGTAAAGTCTGTTTTTGAATGTAGTTATTGTGCTGGCTCCGACAACATTGCTGGTAATTTGTTCCATCGATCAACGACTCTAACATTGAAAAAATTTTTTTACGGAGATCGGTGATGCAACTTTTGACCGTTTAGTTTTAAACCATTATTTCTTGTTGTCACTTGAGTTGAAAGCTCGAATAGGTTCCTTGATTAATGACTTTCAAAACCTTTTAGGATCTTAAAGGTTTCTATCAAGTCCCCACGGATTCTACGATCCTTTAAGGAAAACATATTAATTTTCCGCAGTCTCTCTTCATAAGATAAATTTCGCAGAGATGGAATTTGTTTGGTTGCTTTCTTTGCACTGATTCCAATTTGGTTTTGATCTTTTACGAACAGGGCGAACCAGAATTGAACGGCATATTTCAAGTGCGGCCTAACCAAGGACGTGTATAATTGGTGTCATTACTTTCAGAGTTTTATGTTCAAAGTTACGTTTAATAAAGCCCAACATCATATTTGCCTTTTTAACTGGCAGCTAGGCAATGCGGACTGGTTTTCGATCATTACTGATGATGACCCCTAAATCCTTTTCCTGCTGTACTTCAGTTAACGATTTATTTTGCATTTGATAGTTATATTTGAGGTTATCGTTCCCCTATATGCATTACTTTACATTTATCGGAATTGAATTTTTAATAGCCATTATCACTCCAATCTGATAGTTTGTCGAGATCACTTTGTATGAGTTCGCAGTTTTCTCTAGTATATGCCTAATTCCGCCTAATTTGGTGTCATCTGCAAATTTCGATATTTTAGATACAAGTCCGCAGTCCAGATCATTGATATATATCAGGAAAAGAGTAGGACCCAAGACCGAGCCCTGAGGCACCCCACTAGTAACACTAACCAACAGATGCCTCGCCAGTTATTACTACCCGTTGTTTACGATTTGAAAGCCATCGCCAATCCATGAACATAATTGCTCTCCTAAGCCATGTGCCCTTAGCTTGGTCAGCAGTCGCTTATGGGGAACTGTATCGAAGGCTTTCTGAAAATCAAGGTATATTACACCCGAGGGAATTTTAGTGTCCCAGTTTAAATAAATGACATTAAAAAAATCCAGTAGGTTTTGTTAAGCAGGATCTCTTATTTCGAAATCCATGCTGAGAGTTTAGTATTGAGTTTATTTTCATCGAGAAAGACCTATTTTATCCCGCAATATTTTCTCAAATAGTTTAACAATCACGGACGTTAGACTAATTGGGCGATAATTACTTGCGAGGCTCTTACTCCCTTTCTTAAATATCGGTGTAACTTTAGCTAATTTCCACAAAACTAGGAACATTTTTTGTCACTTAGCGATTTATTGAAAAAAAATTTTTAATGGGGGGCGAAAGTTTGAACTGTGACATTCGCGAAGTAGTCGCGGCGAGATTTCGTCCACCCCCAGGGATTTTGCTGGGTCAAGTTTCAGCAAATACTTTGATATTTCGTTTTTCTGTTATCTCTCCTATTACCATCTACCCCCTTTCGAGTCCCGCATACATTTTTTACTGGTTCTGGTAATGGAGTTTCGTCTTCTTTAATAAATACCGCATTAAAGTATTCTTGAGTACGAACGCCATACTCTTATTATCATTTACCAAGATATTATTATTATCTTTCAGGGGCCCCAAATACTTGTTTTTGACGTTTTTCGTACTTTCGAACGTATTGAAAGAACCTTTTCGGGTTTGATTTGGCTTCCTTTGCAATTTTTTTTTCATACTCGCGCTTTTTTTTACTTAATTAGTCATTTGCAGCGACGTTTTACGTCATTGTATCTCTAGAATCGCAGTCTGCATTTGATCGTTTGTAAACTTTATACCTCGGGGCGCTTTTCTGCCAATGATTTTTTTGGATCTCATTATTCATCCCAAATGGTCTGTTTAAAGTTATTCAAACGTTTTCTTACCATGGGAACATGTTTTTCCACCACCGATTGGAGTTTATTTGTGAATACATTACACATGTTTTCGGCGTTATTACCATTTAGTAGGTCAATCCATTCAACTTCGCTTAGTACCCTGCTGATCTTCGTGAAATCGCTTTATATAATTTGGGACTAATAAACCGATTTTTCTGTGAGGAGGAGGAGAGGAGGGGAGGAGGAGGAAGAGGGGGAGGAGGAGGAGGGGGAGGGGGGAGGAGGAGGAGGAGGGGGAGGAGAGGAGGAGGAGGAGGAGGAGGGAGGAGGAGGAGGAGGAGGAGGAGGAGAGGAGGACGAGGAGGGGGGAGGAGGAGGAGGACCGAGGAGGAGGAGGAGCACGCAGCAACAACATAACATCAGTAAACATGCAACAACAGCAACAAAAAAAACAACGCAAACGACTGCGCGATATCTCTTCCATGCGGCTTTGTCCAGGTGATTGTCTCTTCACAAGCCAGCAATGTCTGGGGGTTCCTGCCTTTCCCTTCCCCCCCTCCCCTTCTAGATTACGACTGTGGCCTCGAATAGTGGATGATGCCGGCTGAAGGAGGAAGAAGCCAGCAAGATAAAAGGAAGTAGATTTAGGCAGTATTTCAGTAGTTTCAGTATTTATCAGTATTTCCACGAAACTACAAATGTTAATTCTCTCTCTCTCTCTCTCTCTCCCTCTTCTCTTCTCTCTCTCTCTTTCTTTCCGCTCCTCCTCCTCTTCTCTCTCTCTCTCTCTCTTCTCTCTCTCTCTCTCTCTCTCTCTCTCTCTCTTCCTCTCTCTCTCTCTCTCTCTTCTCTCTCCTTTTTCTTTTCTCTCTTCTCTCCTCTCTCTCTCTCTCTTTTCTCTCCCCTTCTCTCCCCTCTCCCCCTCTCTCTCTCTCCCCCTCTCCCTCTCTCTCTCTCTCTCTCTCTCTCTCTCCTCTCTCTTCTCTCTCTCCCCTCTCTCTCTCTCTCTCTCTCTCTCTCTCTCTCTCTCTCTCTGTCAGGGACGGACAAAGGACAAAAATAAAGTTATAGGTAATATCCATCGGCTCAGTTACACAGTTGGTATTGACAGCGGCGTATTTAGGATCTTGAAACATTGGGGGTTTAGCCCAGCCAAGAGATTTCTAAATTTTTACTGGATAATTTTCAATGTATTTATTTGTATAATGAATATATGATGTGAGACACTGTGCTCTATCACAAGGCTCCGGTCATTTGCTCAGGATAACTTTCAAAACATGAAATTAAAATAAAGCTAAGACAATCTAAGTTGGGGTTCAACTTAATTATTATTTCTATTTTCATCAGTAGGAGAAAAACCCTAAGAAAAAGAGAGCTTTGGCGTGATGAATCAAGGCATATAGATTGTATATTGACAATGCTTTGTTTGATACTGAAATCTGACCAACCTTGGTCTTATCATTTTTTTTTTTTTTACATCACAAAGAACTGGCCAAGAGAACAATAAAAAGTAATAACAAGTCTGCTTACTTGCCAGTCCCTATATAGAAGACAGTAAGAGAATAAAGACAGGGGGGTGGGTCAATTTAGTTCAAGAGGTGTCTTGTCACTCATCTCTTGAAGAATTTAAGTCGTAGGAAGGTGGTAAAATAGAAACAGGAAGAGGGTTCCAGAATGTACCAGTGAAAGGAATGAAAGAGTGGAGATACTGATTAATTCTTCCATTAGGAAGATGGACAGAAAATGGATGAGAATGAGTAGTAAGTCATGTGCAGCGAGGCCGCGGGAGGGGGGGAGGAGGTTAGCAAGTTCAGAAGAGCAGTGAGCATGAAAATAACGGTAGAAGATTTGTTTTCTTCTCTTCTTTTTACATCACAAAGGACTGGCCAAGGGCACAACAAAAAGAGGTACCACAAAGCCCGCTTAGTTGCCAGTCCCTATAAAGAAGACAGTAAGAGAATAAAGACAGGGGAGGGTGCCAATTTAGTTCGGGAGGTGTCTTGTTACTCTTCTCTTGAAAAGATTTAAGTCGTAGGAAGGTGGAAAAATAGAAACAGAAGGAGAGTTCCAGAGTTTATCAGTGAAAGGGATGAAAGAGTAAAGATACTGATTAACTCTTGCATTAGGAAGATGGACAGAATAGGGATGATAATGAGTAGAAAGTCTTGTGCAGCGAGACTCAATCAAGATTTGTGCCGGACTCTATCAAAAGCTTTTGATATGTCAAGGGCAACAGCAAATGTTTCACCGAAACCCCTAAAGGAGGATGACCAAGACTCAGTTAGGCAAGCGAGAAGATCGCCAGTAGACCGCCCCTTACGGAAACCGTACTGACGATCAGATAGAAGATTGTGAGCAGATAGATGCTTAAGAATCTTCTTAATAGTCCGGTGGCCAAACCCCATATTTAGGCCGAACCTTTGAATTTGCGGTGCATAATTGTTCTTTGCGGATTTTGATAGCCTGAACCCTTTAGTTTTGGAATCTGTCGTGTGCAACTTTTGCATTCTTGAGCATTTTGCCAAAAATGACGACTGAAGATAGGAATGAGAATCACTGTTTGGGACTGAAAATTTGAGGTAGGGGTAATAATAAACGGGCATAGATGTACAAACCTTTGACAATGTTTTTACTACCAAAATGTTCGTATTGATTAGCTTTATCACCTCAAACTAATGATATATGAATTTCGTCAACAATATGGTCATAGGAGGTCAAAAGGTCACAATTTTTGCCGTGAAAATGAAATTCGACGAGCTGACTTTGGCCTTTTCCTTTTACTGATACATATTTAAATGCTGCCGCGTCATAAATGTGGACATGGGTAAGCCAAAAAAAACAGCGGCAATTTTGTTTTAGTATCGAATTGTTGTTTGTATGTTGTTTATCAATTAGTGTTGATTTTTAGTGATATACTGTGCAATGCAACGGTAATTTTTAAGGCTTACACTGGGGTGTTTTTAGTCATTTTGTTATCTTATGTAGTTTTCTATTAAGGGGCTTCTACTTTGTATGAAATGAGAATTAGACATTTTTGGAATTTTTATTTTAGTCTATAGAGACGACATTTATGCGATATGGACATGGGCCACACGGTCTCACAGGCCTAACCATGAACCAGTCTGCTGTTAGTCGTTGGGCACTTAGCTTACATACATGCAGCCGGTTACTGAAAGACGTAGCAGAGATGAAGAACAGAAACTACAAAGATGACCAGAGGCACAAGGAGGAGATGCCGTCCCGAATCGCATATGATGAAAAGGACAGGACGGCTGTGCGTGAAAAGCTGAAGTTGTGCATTCATCCACTAAAGCCTGATGAACATCCTCAGGGACTTGTCAACATTGTAACCGGAAAGGGTTAATCCAGAGACAGTGAATGTGGGAAAAAGCCCAGACCATTGGAATCCAGCAAATACAAGCGTTTGTTTTTAATCAAGTTGGCCAGAAGGATTCCAAGCCGATTGTAAACCGAGTCAAAACCATGGTCGGAAATCAAGCAAAGAGAACACATACCACTGATAAAAAGGGACAGATGGACTGTGAACTAATCTTCTCAAGGCTGATGATATTAATACAGTATCGAGACATTGATGCAAATTCAGTCATGGGGTATGAGCTGGCACCTCTTCCAACGTCGCTCTTTGATGGCACAAAAAGGGCCAACCTGAAAGAGAATAGCTAAAGCCAAAGCTACGCTCAAGAAGACTCTCCAAGTGGAACATTCCTCCAGGACATTCACAAGCCCCCACAGATGCAATATATATAGATGGATGTGCAGCAATGTGGATAGTTCACTGGCCCAAAGAAGGGAGGTCGTCAATGATTATGTGAATGCCTTTGTAGATTATGTGCTTTCCAAGATTACCGTTTCGAGAACGTATTTGTAGTGTTTGACAAATATCACAGAAAAGCATCAAGAGCAGCACAAGGGCTGCACGATCTGCTGGAGTGCAGCATTGCAAGGAACATGTCATTACGCTGACAACGCCAATTCCCTCCCGAGACGTTGTTCTCAAGTGGCACACAACAAGGAGCAGCTCATTGAGATGATCACTGAGGAACTTCTAGATAGAACGCAAGGACTCCGGTTACCCAAAAAGACTTGTTGTCACAGGGAAAGCTGATACTCCTTTTTGAGTCTGGCAAGGTGTACGAGTGGAGGATCAGATTTGCAAACAAAACCATGAGGAAGCAGACGTCATAAACCACACCAGGTTGTCCATTTTTGTTTCTAACACCAAAAAGGGACTTTTAAAAAGTAATTTTCCAAAATGACCCCGTAGTGTTTTTATTGCTGTCCATTTTTCCCCACTACGGGGTAACTCTGCAAAAAAATTTAGGGTACCCCGTAGGCCCAATAAAAAGTAAAATATGGGATTATTTCAAATTTTTGGGAGGGTGTTTTTTTAAATTAAAATTAAATTTTTTAAGGGGGGGTTTGTCCTTTTTTCAACTTTTTGGTTTGCCACTTCTTGCTTCCCAAAAAGGATTTTATATTTAAATGAAAAAACATAGTTTAGCCCCGCAAAAGAAAAGGGCTTCATTTGCCCCTATCATCAATTCTTGACTTTTTTTCAGGAGGGGTTTCCTTGAAAACCCAAAAGGGGGTCGAAGCCCCCCAACTGGGGACAGAGCTTGGACCCAAAAGCCCCCCGGGCCTTTTGTTGGCGGTGGACGAGAGTTGCTAAAGAGTGAGGTCCCTACGAAATCGGGGCCCGTGATGAAGGGGAGAATCCTTTTTCCAAGAACTCAGTGGCACCCGGGGGGGTTTTGACAGGGGGGGTACCCAGGGAGAGACATTGCAAAGGGATCTGACCCCCATGGTGCTTCCCCCAGGGGAAAAGAAATCAAACGCCCATTTTGGAAAACTCCAGGGGTTGTTTTTGGGGCCGGCCCGTGACCAAAAAAGGGGGAAAAAGATCTTTTTTTGGAAGAATTTTGTAAGTGGTGAGAGATAAAAACTAAAGCAGTAAAGGAATTGGGGTTAAGAATAGGGACGGCTTTTTGACATAACGGCCTGCCCTCACACGTTTCCTCGGAAGGCCCGGGAAATTTCCCACTGTTTCCAAACCCCCCAGCTGTCAATGCGAGAGCACAGGGTGCAGGGGGTTACTGCCCCCTGGCCGGCAAAGCCCCTACTTTAAAACCTGGAGGGCTGTACTCCCAAAGGGGAAAATCAAAGGGGGGAGGAGAGGGGCCAAAAATGATGACGGGGGTTTAGGAAAAGAATGGACGCATAGACAAGTGAAAGCAGCAAAGAAAAAAGGCATTTGGGGGAAAAAGGGGCAAAGCTGAAAAAAGCAGAAAGAAAGAAAGATAAAAAGGTCAAAACTTTCTTGAGCGGCAAGAGCAGATTTTCCGGGCCAGGCTGAAGTTTCACCAGGATTTGAGGATGGGACGGGGAGTCGTTCCCCCCTGCCACTCAGGGGGAAAGAGGCAGGGCACGGAGGCTGCCATACGGGTTTAGACCGACTGCTCAGGGATAGGCTGGGGTCCCTGGCACCCCTTGTGATTGCAGTATTTTGGACAGGCCAGCTGCAAGAAGAAAAAAAATGCCAGTCCGGAACCTAGCGCTGGCAAGAACCCGGGGTTCGACGTTCCCCCCCACTGCTTTTTTTTCCCTGCCTTGGCTTCCTTGGATTCCTCCGGGAAACCTTTTATCGCTGAGGGCCCCACCCCCTTCCCCCGACAGTCGAAACCCTGGTCTGCGATCCTAACAAGTGGGAGGGCCAGGCGGGAGCCATGGCATGGGCCGGGGGATTTTAAACCGGGGGGAAGCACCAGGCCCAAAAAATAGTTGGTTTGGGTTACGTGGGAGGAATGCCCAAGACCAGGGCGGGGTTTGCCCGACAGCTAGGGGAAACCCTGCCCCCAAGGTTGATGGGGAGGGGGCCAAACCTCTGTCAGTGAAGGGGGGCCGGGGGAAAAGGTACCTTTGGCACTTTGTACCAGAGGACCCGGCCCCCGGAGAAGCCTGCTTTTAAAGGTTGGCTCGGTTTCTCTATGATCTGCTGGTGACATACGCTCCACCGACTCCTGATCGTACTGCAAGGTGATCAATGGGGCCAAACACGGGGTGAAAGGGGGGGGTACTCACGCCCCATTTGGAAAGTGCGGGGACGCAAGCTATTCGGGAGTTTTATCCGTGTTCACAAAAAACGGTTGCCCCTGCCCCCCTTGCCCCACCAGCATCGAGGGGCCCTACCTCTTTTCTGACACGCTTCAGGGGGTCCAGTGTGCGGGCCCTGCTGTCCAGCGTGAATGAGTTTCGTACAACGAAAGAGTTCGGGGAGGAGTCCCAGGCGGTGAAGGTCTCACGGAAAAACCCGGAGTATACCCCGGGTCAACATGTCCACTGCCCAGCGGGGTCTCCTCCCCGTTTGGTCCATGCTGTAAAGGGCGGGGCTTTTCTCCCGTCCGACCCTGCAGGAGATCAAGTGTTACAAGGTGGGCCCCCCCCGATGGCTCACCACAGCCCAGTCGCTCGTGTACATGTGGACCAGAAAGCCCTGGGGCTGACTTGGGAAAGAACTGAACACCCCGGGAAAAACCTAGTTTAAAATTTCTGCCTGCAGGGTTACTTTTTAAAATTACTACGACATCAAGGTTCCCCCACAGAATGAGGAGGCCCCAAAACACATCCTCACGCAGCTCCGAGGATGGGGTCGCAGCCCAAGAAGGTCCAAACAAAACCCGTGAAAATTCTAAAGGTTTTGGACCCGGAGCATGGTTCGCAAAAACTAAAATGTGCCCCCCTTCGCTGATGGCGAGTCAGAGGAGGAAGACCGCAGGTTCGCCGTGACCCCCCTTTTTTAACTGAGGGCGGCGAGGAGTATGGGGGGCACCATGTAAAAACCCCCGCATCACAAACCCAAAAACTTTAAATTGTCAGCCCCAACTTTTCAGACCCCTGATCAGTGGGGAAACCTGGCCAGGGCACGAGCCGGCCTTCACCTGTTCAAATGTCCAGGAAACAGGGTCCAGGAGATCCTGGTCAAGCCGTAAAGAGGTTCCGGATTCTCTATCCACACTCAGAGCAAACCCAAAGAGTCGTGAACAGGTGGGCAGAGGGGTGCGGCGCAGTGGTGGGGCAAGGGGCCCGAGACGGGGGATCCCGGGGGCGGGCCCACCACCGGGAGGGGGGGAAAAAAAAAAGCCCGGGTTCAGGGCTAAAAAGGACATGATGGACACGTTTTTAGGCCCCAAAGTAGAGGCGTGACACTGTGAGTAGTGCCTGATGAACCCAACTGATTTAGAAGGGCTTACCCCGAGTCCCTTTTGGGAAAAAATATTTGGGGCATTAAGCAATACACAGGACCAACCGGAAACTGCGAAATCATTTAAGCATTTTTCGATAAGGGTGCAATATAAAAATGCGATTTTGGGGAAAGTAAGGGAAATTTCCCCAAATGCCAAAAAAGGGAAGGATAAAATGTCTTAGAAAATTTTATTTTTCATAGGAAAAAATTTGGGATGCCAAAATTGGGGGAAAAAAAATTTTTGTTATACGGGGGTACCCCCACGAGTCTTTTCATGCCCCTTTTCATGAACTGACTTTTTCCTGAAAGGACCCTTTAGGAACATTTGGGACACCGTAATAAAACACCAGGCTATTGCCCCACACTGCTGGGAGCACATGCGTTGACAGGGGTGCGACAAAAGTTTGGTTTTCTATTTTTGGGAAATTTGGAAAAAACAAGCAGTAAAGTCCTAAAGGCAGGAAAAAAATGGACAGTAGGAAAAAACCTGAAAAACCCCAAAACGAGACAAAAATTTCGAGAAGCAACCCCGTTTATTGCAGCATTTATGGAGAAAAGTTGGACCCCAAAAGACAGCATGCAGATATCCCATAAAAGACATTGGTCTCCAGCAGGGGGGAAAAAGTTTCTGCGTTTTAGTCCCCCAAATGAAGACTCTTTTCCCCCTACAAGTGAAGCGTTTGTCGAGAACGTGAAAAGGGGACATTTTAAAACATGCATTTTGGGGGGCGGGGGACTGACTGGCGGGGGGCACCAGAAATTGGAAACCCCGGAGAACGGCTGGGGATTTTTGATGACGATTTCGGTGTATTAATGCCAGTGGGCCTCCCCACAAAAGGAAAAGGGTCCCAAAAAGCTGTTATGAGAAAACTGATCCAATGTTGGGTGCCAAGCGAAAAAAACCCTGCTCAAATGAGAGGGGGGTGGATGTGTTTGGGGGTTTTCAGATGTACTGTTTTTGCTTTTTTTTCCTGTCGAGCAGGAAAAAAAGAACAGGTCGGGAAACGCTGGACAAGGCTGAAACAACGGTTAGAGGAGCCAAATGGGTTTTGGGTGAAAATGAAAATAATTTATGTGGATGACGGTGATACTGAAAGTCTTGATTTTTATTATAGTTTCCTCATTGGGGGGCTACTGCAATAGATTTTCGGGCTCTAAGACACTTGTGTTTTTTTGTTAAAGTTTTTAGTGGGGAAAAGGGTTATTATTTTTTATTAGTGGGAAAAAGAAAACCCCTTTGGGTTCGTGAAAAAATTTTGTGGATATAAAGCTGATTATCCCTGTAAAAATTTTTTAATGTATACGCCCACCCATTTTTGGGGGGGGGGGCCATTTTTAGATTGGGTATTTTAAAATTGTTATTTTACTTTTCCCCGTCTAAATTTGGTGGTTTTTTCTTTTTTTTTTTGTTAGTATTTAAAAGGGTTTTAAAAGACCGTTATTTTTCAACCCCTTTTAGATAAAATGTCTATTGTAATTTCATTGGTGTTTTGGATTCCTTGACCACAAAACCCACGGTTTTGGGCACCAAAAAGACTGTTGTAAGTCAAAATTTTAAGGAAGTTATCCTATAAAACCATTCCCACGTTATGTATTATGTAATTAAACCGCCCTTTGAAAATTTTTCAAAATGCTTAAGGGGGCCATAATTGCACCCGACCCGGGTTTCTTTGTAATGGCACACTCAGTGTCAAATTCCGCAGAGAAAAGTCTGCACCACAAAATTTCCCAAAGGGTTTCAAACCCCCCCCTGCTGGACTATATTAAAAAATAAAATTTTAAAAGCTTTAGAAAGGGGAGGAAGTCAAGCTACAGGCGGGAGGGTTTTAAGGGGTTAGAGCGGGTTACCACTCTTAGGAACAGGTTGGATGTGTGCAAACTTCCAGCAAGAAGGAAAGGTGGAAGTAGATAGGCAAAGACGGAAAAGTTTGACCAGGCAAGGTGCAAGCACAGAAGCACAATTTTTTAGAACAATAGGAGGGACTCCGTCAGGATCGTAAGCCTTCTGAGGATATAGACCGAAAGGGCAAATAAAATATCATTACGAAGTATGTTAATAACATGCATAATATAGTCAGAGGTGGAGGAGAAGAGGAACAAGCCCTTCATCAACCAGAGTGGAATTTTCAGCAAAGGTTTGAGCGAAGAGTTCAGCTTTAGAAATAGATGAGACAGTTGTGAAGCCATCTGGGTGAAGCATGGGAGGAAAGATGAAGAAGAAAAACTGTTAGAGATGTTATTAGCTAGATGCCAGAAGTCACGGGAGGAATTCGATTCAGAAAGATATTGACATTTTCTATGAATGAAGGAGGTTTTGGTAAGTTGAAGTAAAGATTTTGGCTTGTTCCTCCTTCTCCTCCACCCTCTGACAATGTTATGCCTGTTATTAAGATCCTTGGTAAAGATGTTTCCTTGCCCGTTTTGGCCGAAATCCTCGGAAGACTTAACAGTCCTGACGGACTCCCCCCTTTTGTTCTCAAAAACTATGCTTCTGTGCTTGCACCCTGCCTGGTCACACTTTTCCGTCCTTGTTTATCTACTTCCACCTTGAAAGGTGGAGTTTGCTCACATTCAACCTGTTCCTAAGAAGGGTGACCGTTCTAATCCTTCAAATACCGTCCTATAGCATAGACTTCCTGCTTTTCTAAATCTTTTGAATCTATACTTAATAAAAAGATTCTTAAACCCGCTGGATCCCAGCGACGCACTTTGATGTGTCCACTATGTATGTAACCCCCAAGTCCCAGCGACGCCCCCTGTGCGTCCGCCATTTAAAATCTGGTACACGGCTTCTATGGTAGGAAGGCCTGAAAATGGTATGGAGCACTCCTTAATATGTGGGGCAACAGTGCGGTACCCGGGAACTGCGTGGGTTCGCCGTGCGGGTAGGTAGGGGCGGATTAGCGGCGCGAGCTTATCCACTTTTTTTCGCCGCGACTTTGGACCTTATTTACTCCGGTCATATGGTGCTAGTGGCTTGAAATTTGTGTGGGATACTTTTCAGGATGTTGTCAATACATATGATACTCGGCAACCCTTTTTAGTCCTGCGGGCCTAGCTCTGATGTTGGAGAGTGTGACAAAAAAACTATACCCGCTTATCGCACCACGACTTTAGACCTTATTTACTTTCCCGTTTTTATGGGAGCTATTGACTTGAGATTGGTATGGGCAATCACCACTATAGACCACTATATACCTGGACTGCGCACGGAATATCGGCCTTCGCGCAAGGGCCCGAAGTCGGAGGGCCTCTCGGATTCATATATATATATATATATACGGATCATATAGACTGGTTTATCAGTATATATGATATACTGTAATCTTCGTAATGTTTGTTCTATAATATTATCAAAAAAAAACAGTAAACACGCTAAAGAAATGCCATTACGAGACTATGAAGAAATATGCATTTTAACTTAATATTCACTTCAACTCTTCGCCATTTAAAACTTTGCGAGTCAACTTTTACATGAAGGGTATCAAAGAACCCAAATTTTATTAGCTTTCCATTGCTATATTTCTTATCTGATAAAGAATTAGAACCATGCAAAAATTAGCGTTAACTAAATAAAAAAAATCATCAAGGGGTAATTTTCCCGATTGGAGGTTATTTTTTAGGCAACGCAAAATTTATACTGGACAATTCTTTTTATCAGAAAACGAAATATATAAGAAATAAATAACATATAAATCGGGAAAATTACCCGATTGATGTTTTTTTTTTTTTTTTTTATTTAACGAAAATTTTATGCAGGGTTCTAATAATTTTATCAGTTAACGAAATACATCAAGGGAAAAACTAAAAAAAATTGCGCTTCTATTGATCCTTTTCAGATAAAATTTGACTCCAAAGTTTTAAAGGGGGAAGAGTTTAAATGAATTTAAGTTTATCATTTTCTTCATAGTCTCGTAATGGGATTTTTTTAGCGGTTTTACTGTTTTTTTTTTTGTAATATTATAGAACAACATTTTCGAAATTCAGTAACCCTTAAAAACTGATAAACCAGTCTATATGATGTCCATAGACCACTATATCTCTTTGTCGGGCCCCCCCGGGCCCCTTGCAGCCCCGCAATTTAAAAAATTGTCGCGTGAACATCCAGGTATCAGTGGTCAGGGATGGGGTATGCCTTATATACCCGGCCAAACCCCAAAATAGGCTTGTTGGGGCGGAGGGGCACAGAGTCTTACGGGGACAAAGACATTTTTTTACAAGGGGACAGATAGAAGGGACAAATCCCTCATGGGCCCCCCTCGCAATGGTTACCGGGACGCGAGGGCGGACTCCCCCTGGTCCTCATTTAGAAAACTTTTCTATGTCCACTTATACATTTTAAAAATTTACTTATTTTGACATTATGTGTACATACGTGGTAATATGAATAGAAGGACACTGATGTCGGGTGGGGTTTAAAATAACCCCACCCCAAAAATGGACGCATCGTAAATCTGCCAAGCTGTGCGCTCAGCTGAGGGCCGGCGCGGGGAACCTTTCATCAGCTGATGGCGGGGTGCCCCCCCCCCCTAGAACCCCCCTTTTTTCATGTGATGATTTTTTTTTGTTTTCTTCATTTTTCCCCTTTTTTTTTAAAAATTTTTAAAAATCTCTCTTATGAATTTTTAAAATTTACGGACACCCCCAACCCTTTACCTTTAAAATCTTCACAAAATCAAAAAGGGTTTTTTTTAACACCTTTTTTACTTTTAATAATTTTTATTTTTTTTTGGTTTGGTGAAATTTTTTGCTGTTTGCCCTTAACATTCAAACTTTTTATGATCGTCAAAAAAATTTAATCGCTGGAACATGCTGAAACAACGCGTGAGAGGGATGCCAATGGACTTCGGATGAAGATGAAAGTAATGATGTGGATGACGGAGGTGATGACTGATGTGCTTGATTATATGGATAGTTTTCCTCATTGGACGCTACTGCAATAGATCTCGTCCTCTAAGACACTTGTGTATTTTGGTTATGTTCTAGTGGGAATAGATTATTTATTATTTTATTAGTGGGAATAGACATTCCTTGGATTCGTGAAATTTTGTGGAATATAATAAAGCTGATTATCCTCTGTAAAAATGTTAAGTTACGCTACCCATTTTTGCGGCATCTTAGATTTACTTTTTCGGGTATTCAGAAATATTGTTATTGTACTTTTCCCAGTCTAACTTGGATGGTTTAATCTATTTTTGTTATGTTATTAACAGTTTAACAGACGTCTATTTTCAGACCGTAATAGATAAAAGTGTCTATTGTAATTTCATGGTTATTGGATTCCTGACACAAAAACCCTACGGTTAGACACCAAAAATGACTGTTGTAAGTAAATATTAAGGAAGTTATCAATATAAAACCAGTACTACGTTTGATGATATTATGTATATTAGCCGCCATCTTGATTTCTCAAAAAATGCTCTAGGGTGCCATAATTGCACCCGACGGATTCTTAGTAATGGCACACTCAGTATCCAAATTCCGCAGAGACAAAACAAGTTGCACAACAAATTCCAAGGTTACACCCCCTGGCTGCTGGACTATATTAAATATAGATTCAAAAGCTTTAGAAAGGCAGGAAGTCAACGCTACAGGACGGTAGTTTGAAGGATTAGAGCGGTTAACACTCTTAGAAAGTTGGTGTGTGCAAACTTCAGCACGAAGGAAAGGTGAAGTAGATAGGCAAAGACGGAAAAGTTTGGACCAGGCAAGGTGCAAGCACAAGAAGCACAATTTTTAGAACAATAGGAGGGACTCCGTCAGATCGTAAGCCTTCTGCGGATATAGACCGAAAAGGGCAAATAAAAATATCATTACGAAGATTTATAATACATGCATAATATAGTCTTCTGGTGGAGGAGAAGGAGGAACAAGCCCTTCATCAACCAGAGGTTTTTTAATTTTCAGCAAAGGTTTGACTGCGAAGTTCAGCTTTAGAAATAGATGAGACAGTGTGAAGCCATCGGGTGGAAGCATGGGAGGAAAGATGAGAATGAAAAAACTGTTAGAGATTTATTAGCTAGATGCAGAAGTCACGGGAGAATTCGTTCAGAAAGATATTGACATTTTTCTATGCATGAAGGAGGCTTTTGTAAGTTGAAAAAGTAAAAGATTTGGCTTGTTCTCCTTCTCCTCCCACCCTCTGACAATGTTATGCCTGTTTATTAAGATCCTTTGTTAATAGATTGTTTCCTTGCCCGTTTTGGACCGAAAATCCTCGGAAGACTTAACAGTCCTGACGGGACTCCTCATATTGTTATCAAAAACTATGCTTCTGTGCTTGCACCGCCTGGTACACTTTTCGTCCTTGTTTATCTACTTCCACATTGAAAAGTGGAGTTTGCTCACATTCAACCTGTTCCTAAGAAGGGTGACCGTTCTAATCCTTCAAATTACCGTCCTATAGCATAGACTTCCTGCTTTTCTAAATCTTTTGAATCTTCATACTTAATAAAAAGATTCTAAACCCGCTGGATACAAGCGACGCACGTGATGTGCCTACTATGATGTACACGCCAAGTCTCAGCGACGCACCTGTGCGCGCCGTCATTTAAAATTGGTACACGGCTTTATGGTAAGGAAAGGGCCTGAAAATGGTTGGAGCACTCCTTAATATGTGGGGCAACAGTGCGGTACCCGGCAACTGCGTGGGTTCGCCGTGCGGGTAGGAGGGGCGGATATAGCGGCGCGAGCTTACCACTTTTTTTCGCCGCGACTTTGGACCTATTTACTCGGTTCATATGGTTAGCTAGTGGCTTGAAATTTGTGTGGGATACTTTTCAGATGTTGTCAATACATAGTGATACTCGGGCAACCCTTTTCAGTCCTGCGGGCCTAGCTCTGATGTTGGAGCAGTGTGACAAAAATACTATACCCGTTATCGCACCACGGACTTTAGACCTATTTACTTCCTGTTTATATGTAAGCTATGACTTGAATTGTGGTATGGGCAAGGGGGGACCACTATAAGACCACTATATACATGGACTGCGCACGGAATATCGGCCTTCGCGCATTTATGGGCCCGAAGTCGGAGGGCCTCTCGGATTCATATATATATATATATATACGGATCATATAGACTGGTTTATCAGTTTATATGATTATACTGTACTCTTCGTAACTGTTTGTTCTATAATATTATCAATAAAAAAACAGTAAAAACACGCTAAAGGAACTGCCATTACGAAGACTATGAAGAAATATGGCATGAACTTAATATTCACTGTTTAACTCTTCGCCATGTAAAAACTTGTAGAGTCAACTTTTTAGCATTGTATAGGGGTATCAATAGATAGCGCAATTTATAGCTTCCATTGCTTATATTTTATGTTATTTATGATAAAATGAATAGAACCATGCATAAATTAGCGTTCACTAAATAAATAAAATCATCAATCGGGTAATTTCCCGATTGATGAGTTATTTATTTAGGCAACGCTAATTTATCACATGGTAGCTATTCATTTATTCAGAAAAACGAAATATATAAGTAAATAAATAACATCATCAATCGTGAAAATTACCGATTGATGATTTTTTTTTTTATTTAACGCTAATTTATGCATGCGGTTCTAATAATTTATCAGATTAACGAAATACATGCAATGGGAAAGCTAATAAAATTGCCGCTTCTATTGATACCTTCATGATAAAAGTTGACTCGCAAAGTTTTAAATGGCGGAAGGTTTAAGTGAATATTAAGTTCATGCATATTCTTCATAGTCTCGTAATGGCATTTCTTTAGCGTGTTACTGTTTTTTATTTGATAATATTATCGAACAAACATTTACAGAAGATACAGTATACATATATATGATAAAAACCAGTCTATATGATAGTCAATAGACCCACTATATCTCTTTGTCGGGCGCCCCGCGGGCCCCTATGCAGCCCCGCAATTCAAAAACATTGTCGCTGTGACCAGTCCAGGTATACAGTGGATATGGTATGGGATATGCCTTATATACCTGGCAATCCTCAATCAAAGTATAAGCTTGTTGGGGACGTAGGGTGCACACGAGTCATTACTGAGGCGACCAAAGGACATTTTTATACAAGGGTACAGATAGAAAGTGTACAAATCATCATGGCCGCCCCTCGCAATGGTTACCGGGACGCGAGGGCGGACTGACAATGGTCCTCCATTTTAGAAAACTTTACTATGTCCACTTATCACATTTGAAATTGACTTATTATAGACATTATGTGATACATACGTGGGATATATGGAACTATGGAAGGCACACATGATGATCGGGTGGCTGTGAAAATAACCGCCACCCGAAAACTGGACGCTCTTACATCCTGCAAGCTGTGCGCTCAGCTGAGGGCCAGTCGCGCGGGAACCTTACATCAGTGATGGACTTAGGGGCCCCACCATCCCTAGAACCCCAATTTTTTCGATGTGAGTGATATTTTTTGTTTTCTTCATTTTTCACCTTTTAATAAAAATTTAAAAATTGCTGGGCTGTGGATGTAATTTTATTATATTTAGCTGGTACTCAAGCGGGTTAAGCATTTATATCGCTCAAAATCTTTCTATCTGATCGGTCAAAAGGGTTTAAGTAAAGGGCGAACTGCGATCTTCTAAGCTTCTCCTAACTGAATCTGGTCACCTCCTTTTATGGTTTCGGTGAAAACTTCTGCTGCAAATTGCCCTTAACATATCAAAAGACTGTTGATCGAGGTCTGTCACAAAAAATTTTAATTCCGAAATACATCATTCGGTTTCTATCCTTCTCTCTGCACCTGCATCTCAAGTTTTTCCTTTCAAACCGTTCTATTGCAGCTACGGTACCGAGTCATTGTTCTTCTCCTAAGAGCTATTCAATAGTGGTGTTCCCAGGGTTCTGTCCTATCACCCACTCTCTTTTTATTATTCATTACTGATGTTTCTACGTTAACTCAATGGCCCTATTCACTCTGACGCGACGATTCTACCGCTGCATTTTCAACGTCCATTCATTAGGACGTCCAAAATCAGCAGGGGAAACTAATCAACTGACTCACGGAGAGATGCCACAGACCGTCTTTACTTCTGATCTTTCTAAATTATGATGGGTGGGAAAGCAACCTTCATTCAAGGAAAGCAACGGGCGAGGACCAACATCAGAATGCCCTCAAGTAAACCTCCAGAGCCCTACCATCCGAGCCCTGGGTAAAACCACTAATATACATACACTACAGGCGCCTATAGGCACCAAATGTAAAAACAAAAAAGAAAAAAAAAAAAGTATCTTTGTCGACATTTGGTATATTAGGAGCTTTTCTATTTCATGGCTAACACATACGATTTTATATAGCAAGGGAAAGATCTGGGCGTGAAGGGTTAAGTATAGATTCAAAAAGCTTTAGAAAGGTGGAAGTCCCAAAGCTATGGATGGTTGTTTGAAGGATTAGAACGGGCACTCTTCCTTAGGAACAGGTTGAATGTGAGCAAACTTCCAGCAAGAAGGAAAGGTGGAAGTAGATAGACAAAGACGGAAAAAGCATTGACCCAGGCAAGGTGCAAGCACAGAAGCATAGCTTTTGGAACAATAGGATGGATACGTCAGGACCGGAAGCCTTCCGAGGATCTAAGCCAGAAAGACAAAGAAAACATATTAAGTAGGATCTTAATAACATGCCTAAATAGTCAGGGGTGGAGGAGAAGGAAGGAAACAAGCCATTCATCAACAGAGTGGAATTTTTTGCAAAATTTTGATTGCTTGAGCAAAGAGTTCAGCTTTAGAAATAGATGAGGCACGTTTGGAGCATCGAGAGAAGCATAGGAGGGAAAGAGAAGAAGGTAAATTGGTAGAGACGTATTGTGCTAGATGCAGAAGTACGAGGAGGAGTTTGATTAGAAAGATGTTGACGTTTTCTATGAAATGAAAGTAGTCTTTGGTAAGTATGGTTCTACTGTTGTGACTAATTAAAAGCTCCTTTGAACATGTGACAAAACTGTGTAAACTCTGTCTTGTCTATCTGTATTATCTTTTCACCTCTCCAGTAGTCTTTGGTGTCCCTTGTATGTTGCACTCCTCATATCCTCTGTTTCTTCCTCTTGTTTCCTCTATTCTCTCTGTCCATGCATCATACAAAGGATGCCATCCAGCACATACGCCAAGTAACATTTAACAAATACCTTGTTTTTTACTAGAGAATTATGTTGGCCCCCCCCAGGTCAGAGTTTATCTTTTTTTTTTTTTTTAAAGAAAAAACAGCATTTGTGACCGGGGCTATTCATAATGAAATTGGGGGCTACAACCCCCCAAGTCCATGCCTAACTACGCCCTCGGGTATTGTTAGACAAGAGAGTGGACAGGTTTGTGAAGCGACCTTCACTCCTGTCTTCACGCTAATGAACAACAACAACAACTTTGAACTCACCTGGGTTAGCGCGGCGGACCAGTCACTCAGGCTCAACACGCAAGGGAAGAGGCAGATAAACTTCATTAGATTATGGGACAACCTGTTGCGGATTATATTATATGATGAAGTATCTCAACGATCTAGCTAAGATTTTCCTCGTGTATGGTGAAAAAAAAATACATGGATAAAAATGCAAAAAAAACATCTAAATAAACCAAAAGAGAAGATTGAATGAGTGGGAAAAATAAAGGAAACATATACACCAACTATAGCATACAGATGTAGAATAAAACAGTATATAAGACATTCAACTTTTTCCACCGTTATTGAAATCGTTATAGAAAAAAACCTGCTAGACGAAACGGCATTTCAGTATTGGAGTGATAATATCATTTGACAAGTAAAATAACAGTTCCCTTTCAACAAATAAAAAGACACACTACTATTTTTGTAAATATGACACTTTTTTTGGGGGAAAAGAATGGGTAGTTGAAAAAAAAAAAAAAAAAAAAAAGATTGACACCACGATATAACGAACATAAAATAAAAGACAGAAATACAGACAGAGGAAAAACAGACCAGACAGACACAGAACAGAGAGAGAGAGAGGAGAGAGAGGAGAGAATGAGACAGAGAGAGAGAGAGGAGAGAGAGAGAGAGAGAGAGAGAGCCTCGAGAGAGAGAGAGAGAGAGGTGATAACAAAACAACGTAAAATAATTTGATATAGAGAAACTAGAGTTATAATACATAAAATTATACTAAAAAGGATAAAGAAAACAGAAGTGATACAAATGATGAAAGCGGCGCCGCAGGTTGGCTATGGGCGACAGGAATGGTCTGTTACTGAGCCCATACACGCCTGCCAAATTCACAGGTCCTTTGAAAGGTACTCACCTGTGGATCCTTTCAAAGCTAAATGCCAAAATCGTGTCACACAACTGGAGGAGAAATCACTGACAGGTTAGAGAGAGAGAGATGATGAGAGAGAATGAGAGAGGAAGACCGAGGAGAGAGAGAGAGAGAGAGAGAGGAGAGAGAGAGAGAGAGAGATGAGAGAGAAGGAGAGACGAGGAGAGGAGAGATGAGAGAAGAGAGGAGAGAGAGAGAGAGACGAGATAGAGAGAGAGAGAGAGAGAGAGAGAAGAGAGTGAGGAGTGAGTGAGGAGTGATGAGTGAGTGAGTGAGTGGTGAGTGATTGTGCGTGAAGTGATGTGAGTGAGTGAGTGAGGTGAGTGAGTGACGTGAGGTGAGTGAGTGAGTGAGTGAGTGAGTGAGTGATAAGTCAGTGAGTGACGTGAGTGAGTGAGTGAGTGAGTGAGTAGTGAGTGAGTGAGTGAGTGAGTGAGTGACGTGAGTGAGTGAGAGAGAGAGAGAGAGAGAGAGAGAGAGAGAGAGGAGAGAGAGAGAGAGAGAGAGAGAGAGAGAGAAGAGAGAGAGAGAGAGAGAGACGAGAGAGAGCGAGAGAGAGAGAGAATGGATGAGAGAGAGAGAGAGAGAGAGAGAGAGAGTGAGTGAGTGAGTGAGTGAGGAGTGAGTGAGTGAGTGAGTGAGTGAGTGCAAGTGAGGAGTGAGTGAGTGAGTGAGTGAGTGAGTGAGAGAGATGAGAGAGAGAGAGGAAAGAGAGAGAGGAGAGGTGAGAGCGAGAGAGAGGAGGAGAGAGAGATGATGAGACGAGAGTAGAGAGAGAGATGAGAGAGATATTGAGGAGAGAGAGAGAGAGAGAAGAGTAAACGTGGAGTCACAAAAGATAAAAGTTACGAGCTCAGAGTAAGGTGAGTTTCAGCAATAATTTCACTGAAGCTCAAAGCAGTCATTAAGGCACTTAAACCGTCAGGAAAAGAGGCGTTAAGAGTGATTGGAAAAAGAAGAAAGAAAAAAGGGAAAAACGGATTAAATAAATATCATGTTTTCTAGTGTAAAACAAAAATGCAGCAAGAAAGAAGAAAAGGAAGAAGGAGGATAGAACAGGAGGAGGATTAATGTCAACTATATAGCCTGCTAGTATGTTTTAGGGTGGAAAGAAAACTGATATAGTTATAGAAAAGCACTGAAGGCCGATTTTTTTTTTACTTTTGGCATATTTTAGACTTTCGAACTTAATTACTTTCTTTCCTCTCTTCATATGCTCCATTCCCTTATCTTACTTTCGACCATTCATACCTTCCTTTCTCTTATAAATTCCTTCTTTATTCCTTTTGCGTTTTTGCACTCCATAATGCATCGTTGCGTATAAAAAAAAGTTTTGTTGTTTCCTTTTCTGCACGCACGAACTCACACATACAACACAAAAAAAAAAAAATTTGACTTACCAAACTCTATTTCTTTGCATCGTCTAAATCAGATAAAAAGAAAGAGGTCTCTCATCTTACCTAAATAATGCACTTAAGATCCTGCTATTAGCGGCGAGTGGTGCAAAGAATATGGGATCAAAAGAAAAACAATGGAATGAAGTACTAAAGACCCGTGTTTCCTTAAGGCTGCCCTTAGGCTTACTTGAGTGCGGAACAAGTAATATAGAAAACAAAAATAAAAAACAAAATTTTATTTTAAAATAATAATAAAATAAATGTTATAAAGGTTGGAGAGAGAGAGAGAGAGAGAGAGAGAGAGAGAGAGCGAGAGAGAGAGAGAGAGAGAAGAGAGAGAGAGAGAGAGGAGAGAGACGTAGAGAGAGAGAATATTCAGATCTGAAAAATACAAAAGCGCTTAGATATGAGACCAAGTCAAGCAATTTGGAAAAAAAGGAGAATTATGAAAGTCGACACAATACGTGCTCTCTCTCTCTCTCTATCTCGCTCTCTCTCTCTCTCTCTCTATCTCCTCTCTCTCTCGCTTCTCTTCTCTCTCTCTCTCTCTCTCTCTCTCTCTCTCTTTCTTCTCTCTCTTTCTCTCTCTCTTTGTCTCTCTTTCTCTCTCTCTTTCTCTCTCTCTTTGTCTCTCTTTCTCAACGCCTGCATCAAATATTTCGATCTTTGTGTTGATTTACAGCGGCGAAAGAAACGTAATTAACCCTTAAGGTTGCAAACACGATGTGGTTTCACCTCATTAACGCCATTGTGCCCGCTTTAATTTGCTCTCAAACCCTGCTGCTACCTGGCTATTCTAATTTGTAATGTTGACTTGAATTAAAGCTTAGGTATGCCTTCTTTGCGTGTGTATTGTAGTAGTAGTAGTAGTAGTAGTAGTAGTAGTAGTAGTAGTAGTAGTAGTAGTAATACGTAGTAGTAGTAATAGTAATAGTAATAGTAATAGTAATAGTAATAGTAGTAGTAGTAGTAGTAGTAGTAGTAGTAGTAGTAATACGTAGTAGTAGTAGTAGTAGTAGTAGTAGTAGTAATAGTAGTACATAGTAGTACGTAGTAGTAGTACATAGTAGTACGTAGTAGTAGTAGTAGTAGTAGTAGTAGTAGTAGTAGTAGTAGTAATAGTAGTACGTAGTAGTAGTACCATTATCATTATTGCTACTATTACAACGTCAACCACCACTGCAACTTCAACTGCCATTACCACTACTACTACTACTACTACCACTATTACTACTTCTATTACTAATACTAATACTACAATAACTATCACTGTTATCATCTTTTTCTGTGTGTGTCAAAAGTTAATTTAATAGAACCTACAACCAAGTTTCAAAGCGGCACAAAAACTTCCTTTTCCTTAATTTCTCACTCACTCAAGGGAATCTTATTTTCTTTTTAGTTTTCCTTCTCTCTCTCTCTCTCTCTCTCTCTCTCTCTCTCTCTCTCTCTCTCTCTCTCTCTCTCTCTCTCTCTCTCTCTCTCTCTCTCTCTCTCTCTCTCTCACCGTACCTTCGTCTCCAATAATTTATTTATTGCTAATGAATACATGACTTAATTATAAATTGTTGTGTGTTTGTGTAATTATTGATTTATTGAAGCAGCTCAGAAGAAGAAAAAAGAATAAGGATTAGCTAGACGGAGAGAGAGAGAGAGAGAGAGAGAGAGAGAGAGGAGAGAAGAGAGAGAAGAGAGAGAGAGAGAGAGAGAGAGAGAGGAGAGAGAGAGGGAGAGAGAGAGAGAGAGTTAATTCCTGAAACAGAAAAGCCAGATGAATTAGAAGAGGTTGTCATTTCTCTCTCTCTCTCTCTCTCTCTCTCTCTCTCTCTCTCTCCTCTCTCTCTCTCCTCTCCTCTCTCCTCTCTCTCTCTCTCTCTCCCTCTCTCTCTCTCTCTCTCTCTCTTCCTCTCTCTCTCTCTCATTTTAACTTTTCTCCTGAAACAACTTTTTCTCCAAGCATCGCTTACTTTTCTACTCGCCAAAGAAATGTTCTCTCCATTCAAATTTCCTCTTCCTCATTCTCTAGAAATTTTAATGTTTTCTTCCTGCACACACAACACAACGCGTTCTCCTCTTCCCCCTCCTATTCTTCCTTCACCTCCTCCTCTTCCTCCTCCTCGTCCTCCTCCTTCCTCCTCCTCTTCCTCCTCATTTTCTCTCCTGATGTAAAAGCTTTATTCCAATCACGTTATGGCGTATTTATGTTTTCTTCCTCTTCCTCTTCGTCTTCCTCCACTTTTACCGCTTTTCCTGCATTTTCTTGTCTTTTATCAGTGCTCTCTTTTCATTCTTCTCCTCTCTGAACCCTTTTGAGATAAGCAGTATTCTTCACTGTAAGTGAGTGAGATTCCTCACGTTCTTCAAGAGAGAGAGAGAGAGAGAGAGAGAGAGAGAGAGAGAGAGAGAGAGAGAGAGAGAGAGGAGAGAGAGAGGAGAGAGAAAAAGAGAGAGAGGAGAAGAGAAGAAAGAGAAGAGAGAGGAGAGAGAGTTTTAAAAAAATTATTTTATTAAAAAAATATTTCCCATAGAAAACAAATAATTAATAAAACAAAACCCATCCCCCAGAATCTAAACTAGACAGTCTTTCCCTTAACCACAAATAA
>JACEEZ010025763.1:222500-232500 GCA_016584305.1 Chionoecetes opilio | reverse complement strand
GTGTGTGTGTGTGTGTGTGTGTGTGTGTGTTTGTGAGTCAGTCAATCTGTCTCTCTGTCAGTGTGTGCGTGTGCGTGTGCGTGTGCGTGTGCCAGTCAGTCAGTCAGTCAGTCAGTCAGTCAGTCAGTCAGTCAGTCAGTCAGTCAGTCAGTCAGTCAGTCAGTCAGTCAGTCAGTCTCTCTCTCTCTCTCTCTCTCTCTCTCTCTCTCTCTCTCTCTACAGATCTACATTCTACAAATGAATTTTTGAGCAATTGTCTATGTATTTCTCCTGGTTTTTTTTGTGTTTTTTTGTTTACCTTGTTGTTTTTTTCTTTGTTTTTTTTCTTCTTCTTTTATGTAATTGCTACTGACGTCCTAGATAAACTTGTTTGTAAACTACAGAGATGCTGCCCGAATAGCCGTATGGCTTCGTATGGGCTGCTTACACAAATTATGTTATATAACTTTATTAACGTATGTATTATGGTAAGCATATTAAAGTGTTTCAAGTGTTTATGTTTTAAGTGGGTTTTTTTTTTTCTCTCTCTCTCTCTCTCTCTCTCTCTCTCTCTCTCTCTCTCTCTCTCTCTCTCTCTCTCTCTCTCTACTCCTCCCTTCCTTCTTACCTTCCATAAGAACATAAGAAGAAAATAAGGAAGCTGCAAGAGGCCGCGAGACCTATACGTGGAAGTTCCTGTCACTTAAAACTACCTACATCCACCTTTCATCACCATCCATGAATTCATCCAGCCTCCTTTTAAAGCTCCTTATTGACTTCGCACTGACCACCTGACGACTGAGTCCATTCCTATCATTTACCATCCTATTTGTGTACCAGTTTTTCCCTATTTTCTTTTTAAATCTACGTTTTTCTAGCTTGACTCCGTTACTTCTTGTTCTACCCTGATTACTAGCCGTAAGAACTTTTTCTACATTCCCTTTATTGTATCCCTTTAATCACTTAAAAGCTTCTATCAGATCGTCCCTTACTCTACGCCTCTCGAGTGAGTGTACATATAATAGCTCCAATTTCCACTCATAACTAAAGTTACGCATCCTCTGTATAATTTTGGCCATCCTTCTCTGCACTGATTCTAACAAGGCTACTATATCCATCCTGTTATACGGAGACCAAAACTGAACCGCATAGTCTATTTGAGGTGTGAGTAGAGCCAAATAAAGCTTTAGAGTAACCTCAGCACTTCTACTTTTAACACTCCTGGTAATGAATCCTAACACCCTATTAGCTCTATTTCTGGCCTCAATACATTGGACGGAGGACTGAGCTCATCCTCACTCCCAGATCTTTCTCACCTTCTGATTTGTTCAGCGATACATTGTGTATTGTGTACCTATTACCGGGATTTTTCTACCAAATTAATTACGCTACACTTATCAATATTAAATTCCATCTGCCACCTGACTACCCACTCATTTAATATATCTAAGTCTCCTAGCAATATGTTTACATCAGACTGTGATCTAATAATCCTACCTACCTTAGTATCATCAGAAAACTTGCTGATATCACTGCTAATCCCATTATCCAATTCATTGATGTAAATAAAAATAGTAATGGGCCCAAAACAGACCCTTGTGGCACCCCACTTGTTACCTGGCCCCATTCAGATTTAGAACCATTAATTGTAACCCTTTGTTGCTTATTACCTAGCCAAGATCTAATCCAACGAAGAACCTTCGCATCTATTCCACGTGCCTTAACCTTATTTAAGAGTTTCTCGTGTGGTACCTTGTCGAATGCCTTACTAAAGTCCAGGTATACTATACAAAAGCTCAATTAATTAGTGAGACATGATCTACCCTTGGTGAACCCATATTGTGAATCATTTACCAAACTATGCTTTTCTAGATGCTCTCTAATGTTTTATTCAATAACAGATTCCAATAATTAACCTACCACTGACGTCAGACTAACGGGTCGATAATTTGACATTAATCCTCTATCACTCTTCTTAAATATGGGAACTACATCTCCTTTCCTCCACATTAACGACACCTCTCCTATATCATATCAACCAATTTCCAAAAAATATGCACTAACGACTCACTAACAACCTCTTTTCATTCTTTTAATACCCCGGGATACCCACCACATCATATATACATACATACCCTCCATATCATTTTGTGTCTGTCTGTCTGGCTGTTCTTTTTCTTTCCTTCTCTTTTTTTTCTCTTTCTCATTGTCTGTCTTTGTCTGGCTGTCTGTTTGTCATTCGTTCAGACAGTGATTAATCTCTCTCTCTCTCTCTCTCTCTCTCTCTCTCTCTCTCTCTCTCTCTCTCTCTCTCTCTCTCTCTCTCTCTCTCTCTCTCTCTCTCTCTCTCTCTCTCTCTCTCTCTCTCTTACCTTCCTTCCTACACTCCACTATTCACTATTCACCAAGTGTCCGTATGGCTCACAATAGCGTTGCCGCGTCATTGGCCGTCGCCCTTTTTGTCCTGCCTCGCCGCTGGTCAAAAATTCTTCCCACGACTCTAGCCACAAAAGTGTTCTTAGTGAGGCAACTCGAAGGAACGAACAGTTTTTGACATCCTGCGAAGTGAGCTGGCTTTCAGCAATGTTTCCCTTTATTTTTTATTTGCATATAGTTTCTGATTAGTTTTGTTTTGGTATTTCCAGCGTTTTGAGTTGTTTAAAGATAAGATATATAAAATGTTTCTCCATTTTTTTTGTTTATTACGTATGTATTTATGAAGTAGTTTTTTTAGGTGCAACATCTTATCAAAGTTATCGTTTATTTTTCTGCTTGTTTTTTTTCTTCTTTTTGTTCGTGATTTTCTTTCGTCTTATTTCGTATTTTCTGTTTCATATGGATATATAAATTAATCTTATTTTTGCTGCATTTAGTTCTATCTAGTGATATATATATATATATATATATATATATATATATATATATATATATATATATATATATATATATATATATATATATATATTTAAATATATACTAGCCGCAAAGCCGCCCTCCGGGCGGATTTTTTGGCTAGCTCCTGCGGAGGGCTATTGGTGGGCCTTCGGCCCACCACCTGCGTTTGGTGGGCCTTCGGCCCTCCAAACATGGACTCTCCAGATAGCCCCTTCTAACTTTCCTGAAATCATGGATGTAGAAATGTATGTATTCCCCCCACCCATTCACCCACCCATTACCCATCACCCCCCACCCATTCACTCACCCATTACCCATCACCCCCCCCCCATTCACTCACCATGACCCATCACCCCCCACCCATTCACTCACCCATTACCCATCACCACACACCCATTCACTCACCCATTACCCATCACCACACACCCATGCACTCACCCATTACCCATCACCCCCCACCCATTCACTCACCATTACATATCACCCCACACCCATTCACTCACCCATTACCCATCACCACACACCCATTCACTCACCCATTACCCATCACCCCCCACACCATTACCATCACCCCCCACCCATTCACTCACCCATACCCATCACCCCCCACCCATTCACTCACCCATTACCCATCACCCCCCACCCATTCACTCACCCATTACCCATCACCCCCCACCCATTCACTCACCCATTACCCATCACCACACACCCATCACTCACCCATTACCCATCACCCCCCACCCATTCACTCACCCATTACCCATCACCCCCCACCCATTCACTCACCCATTAACCCATCACCACACACCCACTCACTCACCCATTACCATCACCCCCCACCCATTCACTCACCCATTACCCATCACCCCCCACCCATTCACTCACCCCCCACCCATTCACTCACCCATTACCCATCACCACACACCCATTCACTCACCCATTACCCATCACCCCCACCCATCACTCACCCATTACCCATCACCACACACCCATTCACTCACCCAGTACCCATCACCCCCCACCCATTCACTCACCCATTACCCATCACCACACAACCCATTCACTCACCCATTACCCATCACCCTCCACCTATCCCTCACCCATCACCCATCACCCCCAACCCATCACCCCCCACCCATTCACTCACCCATCACCCCACACCCATTAACCATCACCCCACCCATTCACTCACCCATTACCCATCACCCTACATCAAGGCTTCCTCAATTAGAGAGAACTGCAACTCGAGAAATGCCAGTGGTCGCTGGCAGTTTTAACTCAAAGGTTGGTCTACTGTGTTTTGGCTCCGCGACTAATATTTTTCATAAATTAATTTCGCGATAAATATTGATGCACCGCATCTGAATACCAAAAAATATAGTTCTTCTGTTGTTCTACTAATTATATGGATGACATGCATTACGATGGAACGTTCTATAATTATAGCAATTTAATGCAAATTACTCGCCTCGAGTAGCAAAGCTTAATAGATTTTTTACATGTATATTGTGGCATGTAAAATTTGGGCGATGTTCACACTGTTTTCTGAGACAGTACTGCTGCGTCTGGCAAACGCTTGTCAAAATACAATAAGCAATGCCTTGGAAAAACAAAGAATAAAGAATGCCGAAATCGGCTTGTTGCTGCGACAATGTAGGTTATAATTGTGGAGGCGACGTGCCGCGGCGGGGAGTGGTGGGCGGGGAGATTGTGGCGGGGAGATTGAATCAAAACATTGCCACTTCACGCGTCGACTCATTGCACTTCTAGCTCTATCTGATTGATACACAATAATAACAGGAAAATATGACTGCCTAGGTATAGATAACTTCTAAACATTCGTTATTGACTATATAATATCATAGAGTAGCATTTACCTCGCCTCCTCAACTATAACCTACTTGGTTATTTGGTTATATACAATGTTTTACAGAATCAGGCTTCTATACAATATACACATATAGAAGAAAATCGTTCTTAATATTATACTTGTGTGTTTTAAGTACAGTGGAATAAGCCCATATTTTTCTTTCAAGTTGACCAACTTTTCACCAAATTGTGAGTTAAAACTACCAGCGACCACTGGCATTTCGGAGTTGCAGTTCTCTCTAATTCTCGCAACCCACTTTTGTTTTCACAATTCTCGCTAATAGGCTGCTAAAAAAAAAGAAGAAAAAAAGTGATCGGATCATCTCATAAGTGGGCTTATGACCTTCCCCTGGTCAACCTGATTCCAAAAATGTGCCATATGAGGTGTTTGCGCCACGGGGGGCGGAACCTATACCATACACACACACACACACACACACACACAGACAGACAGACAGACACACTTTCGCTTATATATATATATATATATATATATATATATATATATATAATATATATATATATATATATACTAGTGATGGATCGAGTGGTCGGTTTTTCACAACCGCGGTTACGGTTATCATATCCTTGGAAAAATGCGTATTTATTAACTGGAATGTTACGTTATAGTGCGATTTGGCCACACATGGTACATAATATATACTAAATACCTTATGTTGAACACATGTTATGCAACACACAAATAGCGGTAAATTATATATGTACTGTCAATAATAAAATCTATTCTAAACTTATCTATAATAATATAAGCGAAAGTGTGTCTGTCTGTCTGTCTGTCTGTCTGTGTGTGTGTGTGTGTGTGTGTGTCTGGTATAGGTTCCGCCCCCCGTGGCGCAATCACCTCATATGGCACATTTTTGGAACCGGGTTGACCAGGGGAAGGTCATAAGCCCACTTATGAGATGATTCGATCACTTTTTTTTTCTTTTTTTTAGCAGCCTATTAGCGATAATGTGAAAAAAAAAAGTGGGTTGCGAGAATTGAGGAAACCTTGATGTAGGGTGATGGGTAATGGGTGAGTGAATGGGTGGGTGGTGGATGGGTAATGGGTTTTGGGGTGATGGGTGAGTGAATGGGTGGGGGGTGATGGGTTGGGGGTGATGGGTGATGGGTGAGGGAATAGGTTGGGGGTGATGGGTAATGGTAAATATAAGCAAAAGTGTGTTGTCTGTCTGTCTGTCTGTGTGTGTGTGGTGTGTGTGTGTGTGTGTGTGTGTGTGTCTGGTATAGGTTCCGCCCCCTGTGGCGCAATCACCTCATATGAAACATTTTTGGAACCGGGTTGACCAGGGGAAGGTTTTTAAGCCCATTTATGAGAAGATCCGATCACTTTTTTTTTTTTTTTTTAGCAGCCTATTAGCGATAATTGTGAAAAAAAAGTGGGTTGCGAGAATTGAGGAAACCTTGATGTAGGGTGATGGGTAATGGGTGAGTGAATGGGTGGGGTGATGGGTAATGGGTGTGGGGTGATGGGTGAGTGAATGGGTGGGGGGTGATGGGTGGGGGTGATGGGTGATGGGTGAGGGAATAGGTGGGGGGTGATGGGTAATGGTAAATATAAGCGAAAGTGTGTTTGTCTGTCTGTCTGTCTGTGTGTGTGTGTGTGTGTGTGTGTGTGTGTGTGTGTGTGTGTGTGTGTGTGTCTGGTATAGGTTCCGCCCCCGTGGCGCAATCACCTCATATGGCACATTTTTGGAACCGGGTTGACCAGGGGAAGGTTTTAAGCCCAATTATGAGATGATCCGATCACTTTTTTTTTTTTTTTTTTAGCAGCCTATTAGCGATAATTGTGAAAAAAAAGTGGGTTGCGAGAATTGAGGAAACCTTGATGTAGGGTGATGGGTAATGGGTGAGTGAATGGGTGGGGTGATGGGTAATGGGTGTGGGTGATGGGTGAGTGAATGGGTGGGGGGTGATGGGTTGGGGGTGATGGGTGATGGGTGAGGGAATAGGTAGGGGGTGATGGGTAATGGTAAATATAAGCGAAAGTGTGCCTGTCTGTCTGTCTGTCTGTCTGTGTGTGTGTGTGGTGTGGTGTGTGTGTGTGTGTGTGTGTGTGTGTGTGTGTGTGTGTGTGTGTGTGTGTGTGTGTGTGTGTGTGTGTGTGTGTGTGTCTGGTATAGGTTCCGCCCCCCGTGGCGCAATCACCTCATTTTGGCACATTTTTGGAACCGGGTTGACCAGGGGAAGGTTTTAAGCCCAATTATGAGATGATCCGATCACTTTTTAAATTTTTTTATAGCAGTCTATTAGCGATAATTGTGAAAAAAAAGTGGGTTGCGAGAATTGAGGAAACCTTGATGTAGGGTGATGGGTAATGGGTGAGTGAATGGGTGGGGTGATGGGTAATGGGTGTGGGGTGATGGGTGAGTGAATGGGTGGGGGTGATGGGTTGGGGGTGATGGGTGATGGGTGAGGGAATAGGTGGGGGGTGATGGGTAATGGGTGAGTGAATGGGTGTGTGGTGATGGGTAATGGGTGAGTGAATGGGTGGGGGGTGATGGGTAATGGGTGAGTGAATGGGTGGGGGGTGATGGGTAATGGGTGAGTGAATGGGTGGGGGTAATACATACATTTCTACATCCATGATTTCAGGAAAGTTAGAAGGGGCTATCTGGAGAGTCCGTGTTTGGTGGGCCGAAGGCCCACCAAACACAGGTGGTGGGCCGAAGGCCCACCACCAATAGCCCTCCGCAGGAGCTAGCCAAAAAGTCCGCCCGGAGGGCGGCTTTGCGGCTAGTATAATATATAAACTACGTGTTTAAGTGAATTTTAATTTCATGCATATTTCTTCACAGTCTCATAATGGCATTTAGTTTGTGTGTTTTACTGTGTTTTATGTGATATTGTTATGGAACAAACATTTCCGAAGATAACAGTCAATCATTTATACTAATAAATGTATTTGGTAGGGGATAAATTACTATGGAAGTAAACTTTTTCCCCGGGTTCCTCGGCCAGCCTCACGGCCAGAGTCGCTTTGTTATTGTTTATCACTTGATCATGACGTCACGTGCATACTACAGTATCTATACTAAGCTTTCACAACCGCAACCGCACTTATGGAACGGCGGTTGCGGTTATGAAGACTTCTAGAAATGCGTTTGCAGTTGCGGTTGCGGTTGTAAATTTTTGTGCGGTTATAGTGCGATTGCGGTTATTCGATCCAACACTAGTTCTATCATCCGTCACATGTAGCACTTTGTCTCTTTCCTTTTTTCTTCTTCTCTCACACACACACACACATACACACACACACACACACACACCGGGTACTACGTAGTGTAGTGGTATCACGCTTGGTTCTCAACCAAGAAGTCCCGGGTTTGATCACCGGGCGGGGGGCAGAGAAAGATGGGTGGTCTCCTTAAAACCCGAGCCCCTGTCCACCCAGTAGTGAATGGGTACCGGGTGTTAGCCGTGGGTTGTGACCCGACTCCTGGAGTGATGGCTTCGGCCAACACTAAGCACTAAGAAAGAATATTTAAAATGTAGCTATGGAGACGAGGCCATTCGAATGTAGCTCAGGCCCTGTAAAATACTGGATGCACACACACACACACACACACACACACACACACACACACACACACACACACACACACACACACACACACACACACACAACACACACACACACACGCACGCACGCACACACACACACACACACACGCATGCACACACACACACACGATCACAATCATTTAACGATCATGTTCATTGTGGCATGTGCTGTTGGGCGCTAATTACTAAACAGGTAATTACACAAATATTTAATAAATTCTACATTTAGGTTAATTTAGCCTCATTACATATAGGGGGAGGAGGGAGGGAGGGAGAGAGGAGGGAAAAGAAAAATTACGACTGAAATATCGTCTCTCTCTCTCTCTCTCTCTCTCTCTCTCTCTCTCTCTCTCTCTCTCTCTCTCTCTCTCTCTCTCTCTCTCTCTCTCTCTCTCTCTCTCTCTCTCTCTCTCTCTCTCTCTCTCTCATCCATCTAATCATTCATGAATCCTGACACCCTATTAGCTATATTTCTAGCCTCAATACATTGATTCCTAGGACGAAGGTCTAAGCTCACCCTCACTCCTAGATCTTTCTCACCTTCTGATCTTTTCAGCCATACATTGCGTATAGTGTATCTATTACCAGGATTTTTTCTACCAACATTAATTACGCTACACTTATCAATATCAAATTCCATATGCCACCTGACTACCCACACAGTACAATAGCAATGGACCCAAAACAGACCCCTGTGGCACCCCACTTGATACCTGGCCCCATTCAGATTTAGAAGCATTAATTGTAACCCTTTGTTGTCTATTACTTAGCCAAGATCTAATCCAACGAAGAATCTGCCCATCTATTCCATGAGCCTTAACCTTATTTAAGAGTCTCTCATGTGTTACCTTGTCGAATGCCTTATTAAAGTCCAGGTATACTATATCAAAATCCTCATCATTATCTGTTGTCTCATATATTTTCCTATAAAAACTCAATAAATTAGTGAGACATGATCTACCCTTGGTGAACCCATGTTGTGAATCATTTACCAAACTATGCTTTTTTAAATGATCTCTAATGTTTTTTGCAAAAACATATTCCAATTATAATTTACCTACCACTGACGTCAGGCTAACGGGTCGATAATTTGACATTAATCCTCTATCACCCTTCTTAAATATGGGAACTACATCTCCCTTCCTCCACATTAACGGCACCTCCCTTATATCAACGGATTTCCTAAAAATGTGCACTCACTAACAACCTCTTTGCATTCGTTTAATACCCTGGGACATAGACCACTGTATACCTGGACTGTTCACGCGACAATGTTTTGAATTGCGGGGCTGCATAGGGGCCCGCGGGGCGCCCGACAAAGAGATATAGTGGTCTATGGACTATCATATAGACTGGTTTATCAGTATATATGATATACTGTAATCTTCGTAAATGTTTGTTTTATAATATTATCAAATAAAAAACAGTAAAACACGCTAAAGAAATGCCATTACGAGACTATGAAGAAATATGCATGAACTTAATATTCACTCAACTCTTCGCCATTTAAAACTTTGCGAGTCAACTTTTATAATGAAGAGTATCAATAGAAGCGCAATTTTATTAGCTTTCCATTGCTATATTTCGTTATCTGATAAATTAATTAGAACCATGCATAAATTAGCGTTAAATAAATAAATAAAATCATCAATCGGGTAATTTTCCCGATTGA
>JACEEZ010025763.1:200000-215000 GCA_016584305.1 Chionoecetes opilio | reverse complement strand
GAGGAGACAACTTGGAGGGGATGAACTTGACGGAGAGGTGACGGGGGATGGGGGCGTCCCGGGGGAGAACGTGCTGGCGGAGGAGGACGCGAGTTCTCCCCAGCCTAACCACTCCCTTCCCCCAACGCCACCGTCTGTCTGGGCCACGCGCCGCGTTTACCGAGCCAAAATCCCAGGGTTCGTAGCAGTATTGGCGTGATGGCACCTCTCCCTGGTGGGCAACACGGCAACCATGTCGCACGCAGGGAGAAGAGACGCTCACGCTCCACGGTATACACGCTGACCCTCACCTCTCTGTCGCCGACCTCTCGCACCTTTGCCCGTTCACCTGAGGCCGTCTGGACCTTCACAGTGCAGTGGCTCGCCGGTAACTTCCTCTGCAAGTTCATTAAGTACATGCAGGTATTCAGCCTCTACCTGTCCACCTTTATCCTGGTGCTGATCGGAGTGGACAGGTTCACGGCGGTGCGCTACCCGATGCGGCACTCAGACACTCAGCGGCAGTGTAGCTACAGCATCATCTTCGTGTGGGTGCTGAGCGGCGTCCTCAGCATTCCCCAGGTAAGGATATTACTCTCTCCTTCTCACTTGTCCTCTCCTTGTGGTTGACAGGTTGGCAGATGAGGTTTCCATGCTTGTTTCTCCTTGAATTTTGGCTGACACACATGACTCTTTGACTGTCAACTATATATACGTACCCTTCTAGTTTCGCGCTTGCTTTCTTCCGAAGGCATAGCGCTAAACTCGAGGATCGCGAAACGGGTATGAAAAACACTGTAAAAATGCTTATTTATTCCGGTGCGAGGAGTAACGTATTTTACGGCTTATAAGACTCACTTTCTCCCCCCAAAAATACCCTGAAAATGCCCCGAGCCCCTGTCCACCCAGCAGTGAATGGGTAACGGGTGTTAGCCGGGGGTTTGTGACCAGCCTCCCCGGGGTGGTGGCTTCGGCCAACACTAGAAAAGAGGAGAGGAGGAGGAGGAAGAGGAGGAGAGGAGAGGACCTACGAGATTGAGTTTGAGTTGGGAGTCACCTCGGTGAAGCCTTGGGTCCGGTGTTGCATAAAATAGGTACCGCCTGTAAATAAGTCACAAAACACTGCGACACCGCCCGTGTTTGCCAGCTTATGGTAATGTTCCCCTACTAAATATATGTATATCAGTATAAAAGGTATACTGTTATCTTCGGAAATGCTTGTTCTATAATATTATCAAATAAAAAACCGTAAAACACACTAAAGAAAGGCCATTATGAGACTCAAGAAATATGCACTAAACTCTTCGTCATTTAATACTTTGTGAGAAAACTTTTTACATGGAGAATATCAATAGAAGCGGAATTTCATTAGCTTTCTATTGATACATTTCGTTTTCAGATAAATGATATAGCAGCATGCATAAATGAGCGTTAACTAAATAAATAACATCATGAAATCGGGTAATTTTTCCCGATTGATGGTGTTATTTATTTAGTTAACGCTAATTTATACATGGTTCTAATTCATTTATCAGAAAACGATAAGGTTTAAAGATAAGAAAACGGACCGGCGAGGGTCCCCCCTCACTAAGGGGCCCCCTGCCTCGCATTCTCTCTCATACGTGCTCTCCAAGAATTCTCCAAGAATTATTTTACATTTTCAGCCACACGACTGTCACTCCTCTACTCAGCACACAACCACAGTAGGTACTCCATCTGCCTATCCACACTCATGTCTCTCTTCTCTCTCCATTCTTCCACTCCAACCTTTCCTACCACTACCTCCAGCATCTTTGTTCTAGCATACCGTTCACATTCCAGCATCAAGTTCTCCACAGTTTCATCCACTCCTGTCTCACACATCACACACGTCTTGCTAACACCATTCTTCCATCTGTACATACGAGTACGACTATTTACCTCTATGAGCTTGAAATTGAGCTTTAGTTGGGAGTCACTCAGCGGATGCAGTCGGTGAAGCCTTTGGTCCGGCGTCCTATATAGCGATACTTGATCTTGATATTACCGTAAGGTATAAAATATTTCTCTGCAGCGTTGAGTGGCCTAAGAACACCCACATGCTGCCCATTAACTCTACCTACGATTGCGAGTGCATCGGAGGACACAGGGGGACGACATGAACCTCTAATCACAAGCGTCACTATAAAAATCCTGCCTGCGCCACCACGGGCGAGGGCCAACCATCACATAAGAACATAAGAACATAAGAAAATAAGGAAGCTACAAGAGGCCGTGAGGCCTACACGCGGTAGTTCCTACCATCACAGCCCTCGAGTGAATTTTCAGGGCCTACCATCCCACCCCTGGAGGTCACTGCCTAACGGCGCTGCACACACACACAAAATCATGTGCGAAGCAGCGCGAAACTCGGAGAGATAATGCGCGAAAGTCGGGATGGTAAGAATTTTGGACTCAGCGCGAAACTCGAAACTCGGATAGCGTGAAACTCGGGAGGGCACTATATATATATATATATATATATATATAATATACGTATATATTCTACATTATAATTATTCGGTGTTCCTGAAGACTATAAGACATATTTCATTGCCTCAAACATATATCGTCTGTAACATAACTACAAATGTTTATAGGGAAAAACACTGAACAGCAAGATAATGAGTAAAAAAAAAGGTCCTTTCAGTCTTTCATGGTAGGTGTGTGTGTGTGTGTGTGTTGTGTGTGTGTGTGTGTGTGTGTGTGTGTGTGTGTGTGTGTGTGTGTGTGTGTGTGTGTGTGTGTGGGGGCTGTGTCGTGTGTGTATTCATTTAGTTGCATTTGTACAAGGTCTGAGCTACACTCGTGTGGCCTCGTCTCCATATCTGTATTTTATCATTCAGCCTTAGTGCTCAAGGCGTTTTTGCGGGGGAGCAAGTGAGTTTTCGATTGCAAGCGAAACATTTTCACGTGCTCAAATTTCACTTGCTGTTCAATCATTCGAGAAGATGCTTGCCCGACCGGCAAGCGAAACTCTAGCTGAGCAAGCGAAATACTGCCCGGTACTGTCAGCGTTCGGCTGATGTGGCGAGGCTTTCTGCTTCAAGAAATGAATGACAACAGTGTACTTTCGTCAAAATTAATTACTCTTTCTTATTTTAATATCTTATCATAAAAGTTTGAATCAAATAAGGGAGGTTGCAGCGTGTAATTAAGGATAATATAATTGTCACATATTTATATATTGCTTTCTATGCATTCGAACAATGTTTACACCCTAACACAGACTTAAAGACTAGCGTGTGCGTCCAGGTTCTACAAGACAGAGTTATATACAATCACCTGGTTATAATAGTAATAATACTCATGGTGTACGGTGTACTCATGTATTAAAATGAGTATACCCCCGGCGCTGCACACGTACACCTCTTATACAACACTAAACATCGACCTTTCTTGGCATAAACGAGTGACTGCAAATCCATGACTTGTATCTGCAATCTTTGCTTCCTAGATTCAGGCAATGCTTAGGAAACAAAACAAAAGCACGTTACTTTCATTGTTGTTTTTACGTGAACACGAACATTTTCTTGTCTTCCTTTCAATAATTTAACCTTTGATAGAAGACTTCGGTTAGCTAAAAGAGTAGGACTGACCGTTAAGGCCTCTTTGATGTTTGATTAAGGAATGACGGACAAAAACTTCACAACCTAAATACGAAAAAAACGTAACGTAAATACTCATTACGTAAAAAGAAAATCTCTATATCCATTCAACGCTAATTTTATAGAAGGCTTATCGATAGGGAAAAGGAAAAAGGTATGCAAGGGCATGAAAGAAAGAAGGTGCTTACTCAATGGGAAAGCTGAGCTAGGGTGAGAGATAGACTGGAATCATAGGAGGAAAACATTATGAGGCGGCAAAGGATGAGTGAATTCAGAAAGTAGGGAGAAACTGCTGGATTATGGGGACGGTGATGGAAGGTTTGTGGATAAGGAAGAAGAGGAGGAGGAGGAGGAGGAGGAGGAGGAGGAGGAGGGAAGAGGAGGAGGGAGGAGAGGAAGGAGGAGGAGGAGGAGGAGGAGGAGGAGGAGGAGGAGGAATGGGCTCTGATAAGACTGAATTATCCATTTCCATTAATTATTCTTATCAGATAACGTCTCTCTCTTTCAGTGGCAAATTTTCAGTGGTCAAAACTAACAAACTTTACTATATAATTATCAGAACCACAAATAAAAAGTATAAAAATGAAGCTCAGATAAACGTACGTATGTGTGTGTGTGTGTGTGTGTGTGTGTGTGTGTGTGTGTGTGTGTGTGTGTGTGGTGTGTGTGTGTGTGTGTGTGTGTGTGTGTGGTTTTGTGTGTGTGGGTGTGTGTATTTTGGGGGGGGGGAGAGAGGAGAGGGGAGAGAAGAGAGAGAGAGAGAGAGAGAGAGAGAGAGAGAAGAGAGAGAGAGAGAGAGAGAGAGAGAAGAGGAGGGGAGAGAGAGAGGAAGAGAGAGAGAGAGAGAGAGAGGAGATTAGCTTACTCCTCAAATTTAAAGAAGCAGGTCGTAAAGAAAAATCTGTAAATAAATGAAATAAATAACCGGTGCGATTGGTGACGCCCTCAAGGCCAGTCTGCTGTATTTTGTCCTTACTCAACACCTGGAGTATTATTGAGTAGCGGCGCGGTGGAGTTTAGCAACGCACTTCTTTATGAATTTGCAGGGATTTTAACACATTACTAACAGACTTTGAGTTCATTTTTTCTAATAGCTCCGATTTAGATTCTGTTGTAAAGTATTCTACCAGTTTATTTATGACCTTAAGTGCATTATCCTTATATCATTACTCCTGTTATACCAACCAATATTATTATTGTAATTCCTCTTTGCTATGTTGTCATGAAAGCCCTACCTTGTATAGGCATTTTTAAGAAGCATTGGCAACACCGAGAATATTTAGTACACAATGTTGTAGTAACATGGTTAGGTATGCATGTCTCTAGGAGTCTAAACCATCGCGAGGACGCGATTGGGTAGTTGACCGAACGATATTACGGCACTGGATAGATATTATATGTGTATAATCTTAGCATCTAACAAACAGCACGATGTTTGTGTGTGTGTCTGCCTCTACCGTCGCCGGTTTGTCTGAGGCAACGACACCTTTTCATGACATTATGCCGACGAAGTAACCACGCCATGCCATATAATGATGACGTGGATAGCCAGCCTGGTGTGTGGAAACAACACGTGAACACTTAGCCCCTTGCTCCAGAATGTACACACATGTTGTGTGTGTATCATATCAGCGCTCCGACCAAGGATGCTGACGCTGACCGCGCACCACAGGCCTGGGAGAGATGCACACTGGAACCGGGGAGGTTCCGGTCAAACTCCCTTATTATGATGCCTGCACACCGCAGACAGGCAGAACAACAGGAGACGTGACCCTTAGCGCTCCGATACAAGACTCCTCTGAGAGTCTGTGTGTACACATCACACCTGATGGTGTGAGTGTACCTTGTCACGTAAATAATTGTTCTGGCTCTGTCTATTGGACATTAGTTTCATTGGCCGTTTGTAAAGAACCCCGTGACATTATTATTGTTCAAACTTCATAGTGTACATATATATTATATATATTATATATATATATATTATATAATATATATATATATATATATATATATATATATATATATATATATATATATATATATATATATATATATATATATATATTTATTATAATATATTTTCTTACTCGATTCCTTGGCACTTCAAATACTAATACATTACTTAAAAACCGCTCGACCACGACTAGCCAATGCCACCTTGTTGATGGGATGTTATTTATTTCATTTATTTACTGATTTTATTTAAGACCTGCTTCTTTAAATTTGAGGAGTAAGCTAATCTCTCTCTCTCTCTCTCTCTCTCTCTCTCTCTCTCTCATCTCTCTCTCTCTCTCTCTCTCTCTCTCTCTTCTCTCCTCTCTTCCTCTCTCTCTCTTTTTTTTCCTCTCTTCTGTCACAAATACACAAAATAATCAGAGAAACATTGAAAAAAGAAGAAAATATTAGACAAATTATATATATAAAATAATACACGACTTTCTGCATCACAACGTAACAATAGCAAGAAAAAAGAAAAATAGAAAAAAAAGATATGAAAAAAAATATTTCTCGTCCATCACCTTATCATTTTGAAGTTTTGAAGTTTTAATAATCTATCTCCGACAAATTACTCAAAAAATTAAGGTTTCCTACTCCATCTAGACTACGCTGAAATCATTCATTATAAAGTTTTGGATCTTTTACTTACTCGCTGACGCAAAGAATACAAATATAAATCACCTTTTACCGTCGTATCATTTCCTTCTTATGGTCAAAATCTATGTGTTTTTCATATTATAGTATGGCACGTCAGATTTCCAACCAAGGAAAATGCTGATGCCTATTTCTCCACCAAAATCTTTCAATATTTTTTTATTGCACTTCAAAAAGTCAAGTCATTTGATACATTTGGACGGCAGCGGAAATTGCTCACACAAAAACTTTTCCTTCCTGAAGTTTTGGAAATGGTTTGAAATGGGCTGTTTGTCATCTCTTTCTTTTTGGAGAGAGAGAGAGAGAAGAGAGAAGAGAGAAGAGAGAGAGAGAGAGAGAGAGAGAGAGGAGAGAGGGAGATGAGGAGAGGAGAGGAGAGAGAGAGAGAGAGAGGAGAGAGAGAGAGAGAGAGAGAGAGAGAGAGAGAGAGAGAGAGAGAGAGAGAGAGCAACTGGGGAGCTATGAGGTCCACCCTGTGTAGGACGGACTGGGGGACGTGCTGCGCGGCGACACTGACCAGCAGGTAGGGCGGCTCACCGAGCTGCTCCACGCCCTACAGGTTCGCTGGATGCCGAAATCAGTGCACAAAAGCAAGACATCTGATCAGCCGTGGTTTGGACCCGAGTGCCGCGCAGCCTCTGACGCCAAATACCGCGCCTGGCTTACCTTCAAGAGGCACCCAACGGCCCAGACATGGAACAAACATAGGCACAGAGCGGTGGCAAAGCGAATGAGGACTACCCAGGCGGGCCCCCCTGAGCAGTTAAAAAATAAACCCCGGGGTAAACTTAAGAGTGGTCAGGTCGTGTCTAAGCTTTGGGTTGGGGGCCTTGTAAAGGGAGCAATAGGGTGGCGGGGGGAAAACACAACCCCCTCCCCGCGTCGGGGGGGAGGGCCCAGTTTTGGCCAGACTGCCCGTGAAAAGGGCAATTTTCCTGGCCATGCACTTCACACAAGAGATTTTCCCCCTGACCCTGGGGGAACCCCTCCCCCCCTGCCAAAATAGTCAGTGATAAATATGAGAGTGGTGACGGGGTGACGGAAGTTTTTGCTGTTAAATAAAAAACCGTGCAAAAGCGGGGGGGCCCGGATAACCCACCCCCATCTACTCCGCCAGGTCCCGGGAGCTGGCGCGTCCAAATTCCCAACTATTCAACCCTGCCTACAAAACCGCAGGGGGCCCAAACAACCCGGGGAAAGGGTTTTGGGTATTTTTGGCCCCCGGTTTGCATAAAAAAAAATGCAAAGACGGGGCCCAAATACTACCGCCCCCTTTCCCCTGTCCCGGGTGCTCAGAAATTTTCCCTGGAAACTTTTGGGGCCCTTTGGGAAAAGTCACTGAGCCCCTTTTGAAGGCAACCACCTCCCTCAAATAATCAGTTTGGATTCAGGCCGGGCAGGCCCGCTGCAGACCTCCCTTTTCCCTTTTATCCCGGAAGGGAGTGCATCCCTGGCCCAAGGGGGGCCACATCTGTCGTGGCTCTCGACATTGGTGGGCTTTCGCCCGGGTGTGGCACGCACCCCCTTCCCATCACAAAGCTACGCTTTTGCGGTGTATGGGCCGCTCCTTAAACTCTTCAGCGACTACTGGGCGAGGCAACAAAGGGTTTGGTAATAAGGGGGCAGGAGTCTGAGTTGCGGCCAAAAATTAGAAAAGGTGTCCCTCAGGGAAGCTGCCTCGGGCCCCCCGCTCTGAAAGTTTATATTAAATCTCTTTTTAAAATTTTAAACCCCCTCTAGGCCTATGCCGATGATCTCAAAAATGATTCAGGGCTACGGCCCACGGGAGGGATTGCCACTGTTTCCCAATGAAAACGAAGCTAAGCCGCTCTGGGGCCCGGGGGGAACAAAATTTAAGTAAGATTCGCCCCTCATAAAAAACAGCTGGGTCAAAGTCTCCAGATCGAGTGGGAGCCCTTCGCCCTTTTCGCAAAGGGGAAAAGGGGTGGTGGGCCCCCGGACAGGTGGAGGTGCTGGGGGGCCCCTACGACGATGCAGGTTGACCTTCAAAGCCCACATTGAGCGGCTCGCAAAAGAGTCCCTTCCGGGGGAAGCTGGCATCCCTGAGGGGGATGTCATGGCTCCTTGAAAAACCTGGGGTTGGAAGTCCCCTAAAAAGGCTCAGGTTTTTCCCCTTCCATAGAGTACACGTCCTTGGGGGGGGGGGGGGGCGCGGCCAACAAGCACCTGGCTCTCCCTGACAAAAGGGAAAGGATTGCGCGGTTTAGGCTCATCAGGGACGCGGGGCCGGGGGGAACCACGAAAATTTCAGCCTTCACACCGCCGAGACGTAAAGGGCCTCCCGTGATGTACAAGGGGGCATCAGCAGCGGGGGGCATCACCTACAAACACCCGGCAGCCCCTACGGCGGGCCCTGGTTAGCACAAGGGGCGTTGCCCAAGCCCCCGCAAAAGCTACTACAGCCCCGCTGCCGTACTTGGCACCACCAGCCCTCCGTTTGTCTGCGTCTAGTTTGGCTGGGGGAATGCTTTTCCTTGCTCGGGGGGGGCCACGCCTTGGCGGGACAACCCGTTCAAAAGTTCAAGGGGAAATTTGTTTAACGCGTGGCTGCCGAGGTAAGGGGAAGGAAGGGTCGCAATTATCATGAGTTAGGCTTTTAGATAGGGAACACTAACTATGTCTCCTTTAGCCTGTAAATGTTACCATTTTTTATGTAATGTGAATAGTAACATACTCTGTATGATGTTTTTGTAGAGAGAGAGAGAGAGAGAGAGAGAGAGAGAGAGAGAGAGAGAGAGAGAGAGAGAGAGAGAGAGAGAGAGAGAGAGAGAGAGAGAGAGAGAGAGAGAGAGAGAGAGAAGGGGGTTACAGTAGCTTTTTTTTATGTGTGTGTGTGTGTGTGTGTGTGTGTGTGTGTGTGTTAGCCTCTGTCTGTTTCAATATACAATATTCCTACATTTCTCTTAAATTACACACACATAATGTTTCCCTTTGTAGCAAAATAAACACATCAATTATGCATGAATGTTGTACAAAAAAACCTGACAAATACACAACAATACATCTCATTTATGTACAGAATGAAGAAACTAAAAGCAAATAACAAAAAAGAATGAATAAGTACTGCACACTAAACACTGACATATATATAAGTTTATATAAAGAAAGATGCAACGTAATATATGATAATTTCCAAGGGTAATTGAAATCAAATATAAAAATCAGATAGACAAGTACAAAAAATGGATTAACGAAAACTGATCCTTGCTTTTAAGGGTAAAGTTACCTAACATCCTTCCCCGTTACCTTTCCTTACCCAACCTTCCCTGACCACTTACATCACCTGACCCTTATTGTTCCCTTAATTTGCCTTCCTCTATCTGCACCTAATCCGTTGTTTAAGGTTGTTTACATATTTATCACATATTGCGTGAAAAAAGGCAGTTTTGTTTTTTGTATGATCGTGGTTTTGTCTTGAGAGAGAGAGAGAGAGAGGGAGAGAGAGAGAGAGAGAGAGAGAGAGAGAGAGAGAGAGAGAGAGAGAGAAGAGAGAGAGAGAGAGAGAGAGAGAGAGGAAAAAAACCCGGCGAAATATGAGCTGACAATAACACAAACAGATTCATTCTCTCTCTCTCTCTCTCTCTCTCTCTCTCTCTCTCTCTCTCTCTCTCTCTCTCTCTCTCTCTCTCTCTCTCTCTCTCTCTCTCTCTCTCTCTCTCTCTCTCTCTCTCTCTCTCTCTCTCTCCATGCGTACAGGAATGCATAACACAAATACAATCCAGATGGTCAATGAGAAAAACTAGTGAATATTGGAAGATATATTATAATTATATATTGGATATATTATAAAATAGGAAGCAGGAGGACTGCACAGAGCTTGAGGGGCGATATGGATAGGGATGCACCTGTAGAGTATGACAGGGAACACGCAGGTCATGTAACAGTGAGTAGGTAAAGAGGGAGTAACTAAAGAAAAGTGTGAAGGAAGGATGTAGGTTGCAATTGGTTTTTTTTTTTGTAAAGAATGTGATACTTTTGAAGGCAGCAGAGGCAAACTGTTTAAAACTATACAGTGAATGAAACGGTACAACATCAGCCTTTGTAGTAGACCTTTATAGAAGAAAAGTTGTAGATCATCAATCATCATTCATAATAATGGAATAAAAAAATAATAAAACTTTTCTTTACGAAACTAAGACTGAAGACATTTTCAGATCCCTTTCATGCCAGCTTATTACCTCCGCCAACGAAGTTGGAGGGGTTATGTTTTCACCCCGATCTGTCTGTCTGTCTGTCTGTCTGTCTGTCTGTCTGTCTGTCTGTCTGTTAGTGTACAGGATTTCTCGAAAAGTTACGAATAGATTTAGACCAAACTCGGTATACCAAGTCTATTTGGTATAAGAAAGAACTTATTTAATTTTGGATGAAATCTATTGACAACTGTTGCCGTGGCAACCAATTGATAAAATATTCGGCCGGAGGTATGCGCTCATACTGAGTGCATATATATATATATATATATTATATATATATATATATATATATATATATATATATATATATATATATAATATATATATATATATATAATTATATATATATATATATATATATACGTATATTTGATTAAATATTCGGGCGGAGGTATGCGCTCTACTGAGTGCCCCCCCCCCCTAGTTCCTTAAGTTTTTGTGACAGTAGCAATATGGAGTTACCAAACCATGAAAGGCCTTTGTATCTATCTCGCATCTTTGAAAAATCATCATATATATCATCAACTATTACGAGAGAGACAGGAAGAGAAAGACAGACAGAAACAGAGATAACTAGGGGGGGGGCACTCAGTAGAGCGCATACCTCCACCCGAAAATTTAATCAATTGGTTGCCATGGCAACAGTTGTCAATAGATTTCATCCAAAATTAAATCATTTCTTCCTTATACCAAATAGACTTGGTATACCGAGTTTGGTTCAAATCTATTCGTAATTTTTTTGAGAAATCCTGTACACTAACAGACAGACAGACAGACAGACAGACAGATCGGGGTGAAAACATAACCCCTCCAACTTCGTTGGCGGAGGTAATAAAATGAAAGAGAAAGAGAGACAGACAGACTCATGCCCACTATATTTCTGCCCGTAATCATGCCAAATCTTTTCTTCAACTTACCATAAACTCCTCCATTCATAGAAAATGTCAAAAAAATCTGAATAAAACTCTTCTCGTGACTTTTGGTATCTAACATATCTAACAATTTTACTTCTTCATCCTTCCCTCTTATGTTTCACCCATATGGCTCCACACATGGAGGTAGTATGGATGGAGGCGCCCTGAGCCGCGCGGGTTGAAACCAGTGAACTGTCAGTCAGCCATCCTGCTGTGGGCTAAGGGAGCCCACAGCTCTACTGCCAAGTAGAGATAAATCATCCCATGGAAATATTTTGAGATTCCTGGGAGTAACGTCGGTCCATTTTAAGGTGCAAATAGTATATGGGTTTCTTTCCCGTTATTATTTTCATGATGAGAATTAAACTGATCTCATAACATGGTGATATCAATATATGTAGGTCTCTCGGGTTTGTGGGTATAAGTTTTGCTACGTTAGGGTGGCACCATGTAGGTAGTATGGGAGTACTACAAGACCACCTCGCACACTACCTTCATGGGTGGCACAGTGGCTTCGTTGTTAAAGGTGGGGTGGTGAGGTCAAAGGTGTGAATTGAGTCGGGTAATTACTATAGTGGCGGATCTGTTTAAGGGTTGGGCTATGCTCACTCAGGTCAAATCCTTTCTACACGTCCACTCATACTCTCTCAGTCTTCATTTAGTATTAATCTCGTGAGGACAAGTAAAGGCAGGAGTGTCGCGATCCTTGTGTGTTCTGCTATGGTGAAAAGTTGTGTTGCATTTGAGTGCAATGAAAAAGCGAACAAAAAATCTGACCCATCCATCACATTTCACCAGTAAGTTATGCATTTGTTGAATTATAAAACTATGTTTCAAACAAACGTGCATGTATTTGTTAAACAAAGACAATGACCTATTTTATATTTGCATCAACGACTAAGATAGTGGGATTAGCAATGATATCAGCAAGTTTGCTGATGATACTAAAACAGGTAGAATTATCGGGTCACAGTTTGATGTAACCGGTTTGCAGGGAGACTTAGATAAGTTAAACGAGTGGGTAGTCAGGTGGCAGATGGAATTTAATATTGACAAGTGTAGCGTAATTAATATTGGTAGAAAATGGTATGAAAAATCATATGTCAGATAATGACCCGGCCAGTAATCATCTAATTTTACTGATCAAGGCTGTAGCTGAGACATATCTGCAGGTGAGATATCAATACGCAGCCAGGCAGTTCACCGCCAGACATGCATATATTCAATAAAGAGACCCAATATGCAATAATATGCAATAATATGATATGTAATATATGGTTAGCAGTAACACAGAAGTATAATTTCACACACCGTGATATCATTAAGTGCAAACAGTGTAAAAAGTGAAAAGAAAAAGTGGGTATCTCAGTCACCCAGTGAGTGACATTGCCCACAACAGTGTGGCGGACGGGGGAAAAAAGTGGCTTCACCAGACAACACAGGCCGCGCGGCTGAGGGCGCCTCCATTCATACTTCCTCTAAGGCTCCACAGCTGTCTCATCTATTTCTAAAGCTGAACTCTTTGCTCAAACCTTTGCTAAAAATCCACTCTGTTTGATGAAGGGCTTGTTCCTTCTTCTACTTCACCCTCTGACTATATTATACCTATTATTAAGATCCTTCGTAATAATGCTTTGACCCTTCTATTGTTTTCAAAAACTGTGCTTCTGTGCTTGCACTCTGCCTGGTCAAACTGTTCCGTCTTTGTCTAGTATCTACTTCCACCTTTCCTTCTTGCTGGAAGTTTGCTCACATCCAGCCTGTTCCTAAGAAGGGTGACCGTTCTAATCCTTCAAATTACCGTGCTATAGCTTTGACCTCCTGCCTTTTTAAAGCTTTTGAATCTATACTAATAATAATATTCTTAAGCATCAATTTTGCTGCTCACAATCTTTTATCTGATCGTCAGTACGGTTTCCGTAAAGAGCGATCTACTGCCGATCTTCTAGCTTTCCTAACTGAATTTTGGTCATCCTCCTTTAGGGGTTTCGGTGAAACCTTATGCTGTTGGCCTTGACATATCAAAAGCTTATGATAGAGGCTGTCACAAATCTTTAATTTCTAAACTACCCTCATTCGGTTTCTATCCTTCTCTCTGCACCTTCATCTTGAGTTTCCTTTCTAACCGTTTTATTGCAGCTACTGTAGACGGTCATTGTTCTTCTCCTATATATCTATTAAGTCTATCAATAGTGGTGTTCCTCAAGGTTCTGACCTATTACCCACTCTCTTTCTAATATTCTGTAATGATCTTCTAAGTCTTATTCAAAGCCCTATCCACTCCTACGTTGATGATTCGACCTTGCATTCTCAACATAATTCAGTAGACGTCCAACTCAACAGGAACTGAGAGATTCACTGAGAGATGCCACAGGGCGCCTAACTTCTGATCTTTCTATAATTTCTGATTGGGGCAAAGCAAACCTTGTTTTATTCAATGCCTAAAAAACCCAATTTTTTCACCTATCAACTCGACATAACCTTCCAGACAACTATCCCCTCTTCTTCAATGACACTCAACTGTCTCCTTCTTCTACAATGAACATTATAGGACTATCCTTTACAAAAATCTGAACCGGAAATCTCACATCTCATCTCTTGCTAAAACAGCTTCTAAGAAGTTAGGTGTGCTGTGGCGTCTGCGTCCATTTTTCTCCCTCTCAGCTGCTTGCTCTGTACAGGGGCCTTATCCGCCCATGTATGGAGTATGCCTTTCATGTTTTGGGGGGATCCACTCATACAGCTCTCCTAAACAGGGTTGAGTCAAAAGCTTTTCGTCTCATCAACTCCTCTCCTCTGACTGACTGTCTTCAATCCTTAAATCACCGCCGCAATGTTGCTTCTCTTGCTATCTTCTACCGTTATCGTCATGCTCACTGCTCTTCTGAACTTGCTAACTGCATGCCTTCCCCCCTCCCGCGGCCTCGCTGCACAAGACTTTCTACTCATTATCTTCCCTATTCTGTCCATCTCCCTAATGCAAGAGTTAACCAATATCTTCACTCTTCATCCCCTTTACTGGTAAACTCTGGAACTCTCTTTCTGGTTTTTTTCTCCTTTCTATGACTTATCTATTCAAGAGAGGAGTAACAAGACACCTCCCGAACTAAATTGGCCCAACCCCCGTTTTTAATATTCTCTTACTGTCTTCTTTATAGGGACTGGCAACTAAGCGTGCTTTTTGTTACTTCTGTTTGTTTTGCCCTTGGCCAGTCCTTTGTGATGCAAAAAAAAAAAGACGGAGAGGGGAGGTTAGGGTGAGAGAAGAAAGAAAGAGAGAGAGGAGAGGAGAGAGAGAGAAGGAGGAAGATAGATAACGAGAGAGAGAGAGAGAGAGAGAGAGAGAGAGAGAGAGAGAGAGAGAGAGAGAGAGAGAGAGAGGAAGAGAGAGAGAGAGAGAGAGAGAGAGAGAGAGAGAGAGAGAGAGACAGAGAGAGAGAGAGAGAGAGAGAGGGAGAGAGAGAGAGAGAGAGGGGGGGGAGAGAAACATACAGGCAAACAGATACAGACACACACACACATAGTTAGAGATAGACAGACAGACATAGATAAAAAGTTATGGAAGGAATGGGCGTGTGGGTTGGAGTTACGAGTGGTCCTGGTGCCAGAAAGCCC
>JACEEZ010025763.1:130000-190000 GCA_016584305.1 Chionoecetes opilio | reverse complement strand
GGCCAACCATCACAGCCCTAAAGTGAACCTCCAGGGCCTACCATCCCACCCCTGGAGCTCACTGATGTTATAGTGTCCATAAGTAGTGTATAGCACCATTCGTACTATACACACGAATGTAAAAAAAAAATGTTTTTCTCTCTCTCTCTCTCTCTCTCTCTCTCTCTCTCTCTCTCTCTCTCTCTCTCTCTCTCTCTCTCTCTCTCTCTCTCTCTCTCTCTCTCTCTCTCTCTTCAGTAAATTCGAAAGAGCTGGAAGCACTTGAAAGGTACTTGAAAAGGCTTTTAGGTGCCCGGTAAATAGGATGTATGTGTTGTAACTTTTTTCATTTATATAGGCTACGAATGGGTACGTTTTTATCTGAAATGAAACCAAAAAGAACCGATAGAGGATTTCAGATCCCTATAACTTTCCCGGTCTATTGGAATGCAAGCGTCTTAAGATACACACACACACACACACTCATTTCTTTTAGTCATTCTATATACTGTCATTCCTTGGACGTGAGAATAGGTGAAGGAGGGATAACTTATGAAAATACAGCTAGATGATGCCTACTTATATTATTTACTTTATATTGCAGTCAGTAATCGTACACAAGGCAGATATAGATTACGACTTAGGTAGATCAAAAGAGAGTATAGATTGAAGGTTATAGTAAGCGGCTGGACTATTGAGGGAGGAGGCAACAAAGTGGACGACGATCAAAAGGTTGACTCAGAGAGGCTTTCAAGAGATAATATAATCCACAAACAAACACACGTTCCTATAATACTGCAATCCTGGAATTAGCTTTTAAGCGTCGAAACCAATCAATATAAATACGTACTCAGTCCCATAATGAGTGAAAACGGCGTTACATACTTAAAAAAAACTTCACACACATTAAATTATTATCTGTAAGAACTTCCCAAGAAACCAAGCAGACACGATACACGAAATGCTATCATGCCACTGATATTTACGATTTTACGGATAGCTTTTGCACTCACTGTTATTAAGGCAACACTGAGACTGATAAGAGTGGGAGAGTGCAAGTCTAAGTAAATATTCCCCTTATAATATATCCGTCATATACTTAGTCTCCTTGTTGCTTTCTTTCATATATTTGGAGCAGATTGACTTTTCGTAAACTCCACAAAGACACAACGTTGACAGTGTTGACTGTCATAGTCGTGATGTAAGGTTTTCCCGTCCATTTGGTAAATGTTTGTCTGTATTATATATTATTACTATGCTCGTATGCCCCATCTGACTACCCCGTCATGCATTGGATTGTGGTGAGCGAGGACTTCAGAGGAGTGTTAAAGACACTGGCTAGTTAGGAATTAATATATACGTCTTTACTAGCTTCATGTGGGCGTGAAGACTTGGATACCCGAGTAATGTTAGACAATGGCTGGTTATTAATACCTTATTCTTAAAATGTACGTATCTGTATGTCTGTGTGTATATATATGTGCATTACAGGAACTACCACGTGTAGGCCTCACGGCCTCTTGTAGCTTCCTTATTTTCTTATGTTCTTATGTTCGTATGTTCTTATGCATTGAGCAAGGATCACGTGAATAAATGATGGAAAGCCCGTGATCCTGTTGTTATTTATTCACACTCAACACTTGCATTATATAATGGTATGTATATAGTCCTATCAAAACAGGCTATTTCATATGTATCAATCAATAACTTCTATTTTCTTCATTCCCTGAAAATAGAGTATACTTCTTATCTCTTATATGATTATAAAATAGAAAGAGGATATATTGTAGGTATCTCGATAGAGATGCTGAATCAACACACTGTCGGCCGCACCCTGAAGGCAGAGCGCCTGGCAGTTCACAGGCTGCGTATTCCCCAACTCTACAGAGTCTGTGGTTTCCCAGTGAAGACGCTTGGCTGTAGCTCCGAAACTACCCATAGGATTTTGTCTAAAATATCCTCATTGTGATTCCCACACAAATAGCGTATTTTCGCGACCGCTCTGGCCCGGTCTGGACTGGGCTATACCGAAAGCCGCCACTGTTTTGCGAGGCAGTCTAAACGGGCTACCATCAGTCCGTCCGAAAACGGACACTTGGACCAGTTGGAGAACTGGCCATGCGCTACAGTCAGCGGGGGGACCAGGAGCTTCTCGAGCGCGATAGACATAACACCAGATGGCCGACCTAGACTAAGTACCAGGCGTGGTCATTAAAGCTTCTAGCACAGGTAAAAGGCGGCGACAAAGGATTGCAAGATGCGCCTGCCCTCCACTCAGTTAGTACGCCCACCGACCCAGCCATAGACGACATGGACGGGCCGTCTCGATGTATTTGACCATCATCACCCTGACCGTCGATGGATGAACCAGGGTGACGTCCAAATGCGCTAAAGTTCAGGCACAAGGAATCTAACTACCATACGAAACCTAGCCTGACGGTCGAGTAACGGAATACTGTTCAGAAACGTATATGCCCCTGATAATGAATTGGGGGGATCAGTCATCACGCACCTGCACCTCCGGAGACTCATACTCTACAAGAAGGAGTGGGAGGATGTTATATGTGTATATATATATATATATTATTATTATTAATATATATATATATATATATATATATATATATTATTTTGACCATCCCTAAACTCCCGCAAGTTTATATTACCAGAGATGCAACTGGGCTGTGCGACAAGCAAGACGTGCTCTGTGTGGCCTCAAGATGCTACACTCCATGCGGCTGTGTTTTATACGTTACGGTTACGAGTGATCAATCTGTATACTTGAATAATACATCACAAAAGGTAATAAGTGTTTACTGTGATAATCCTGGGTTGACATTGACATTATAAAACTATAACTATTTTCCGCCTTTCGACCGCTCGAGGCTGCACGCACGCAACAACCACGGGATAAGTAAGTAAGAATATATTAGAATTCATTGAAGGAATCAAGCCCATCTCGTGTGTGTGTGTGTGTGTGTGTGTGTGTGTGTGTGTGTGTGTGTGTGTCTGTCTGTGTGTCTGTGTGTCTGTGTGTTTGTGGGGGGGGGGGGGTGTACGTGTGTGTGCATGAGCATGCGTATGCTTGCGTGTGCGTGCGTTTGTGTCCGTGCCTGCGTGAGTGCGTGCGTGTGTGTGTTTGTGTGCGTGCGTACGTGCGTGCGTGGGTGCGTGAGAAAGAAAGAGAGAGAGAGAGAGAGAGAGAGAGAGAGAGAGAGAGAGAGAGGAGAGAGAGAGAGAGAGAGAGAGAGAGAGAGAGAGAGAGAGAGAGAGAGAGAGAGAGAGAGAGAGAGAGAGAGAAAGAGAAAGAGGAAGAGAGAGAGAGAGAGAGAGAGAGAGAGAGAGAGAGAGAGAGAGGAGAGAGAGATGAGAGAGAGAGAGAGAGAGAGAGAGAGAGGGAAAGGACACACACCACACACACACACACCACACACACACACACCACACACACACACACACACCGTAGTGTAGGGGTAGCACGCTTGGCTCACAACCGAAAAGTCCCGGGTTCGATCCCCGGGCGAGCAAAGACAGACGGGCAGTCTTCTTAAAACCCGAGCCCCTGTCCACCCAGCAGTGAATGGGTACCGGGTGTTAGCCGGGGGTTTGTGACCCGTCCTCCCGGGTGATGGCTTGGTCCAACACTAAGGATGAATGATAAAAAATAAATGTTGATATGGAGACGGGGCCATACGAGCGTTGCTCAGGCCCTGTAAAATACAACTAGATTAATACAACACACCACACACACAACACCACACACACACACACACACACACACACACACACACACACACACACACACACACACACAACTGCCATGATGGTCAAGTGGATAGAGCATTGGCTTCCCATTCTGTGGTTAGCTGGTCTGAATCCTCACTGCTCCCGGGGATTTTTCACTGACAAATGCAGGCGGTTCGGTTACTGTTCCCCTTCAGCAAGGGGATGGGTGTGTGTGGTGTGTGAGGTCCCAGCATTACCCAAAGATCGGTAATAATGAGCTCCAAGCTCGCACCGGGAGGGTGAAACTGGCGATCGCGAGTCTGACTCACGTAGACAAGACCATGGGTACACACACACACACACACACACATACACATACACATACACATACACACACACACACACACACACACACACAGATGGAAGGTAGACAGTTGCTTCCTTGATCACGGTATTTTTGGGAAGAAAACAACACTACCTCCAGGAAGGTATTGGGGGAACACTTGATACTGAACACCTCGTTCTCGCTGTCCTGTTCTCAGCCGTCAATAAGGATCAAATTAGGTTGAACATCCGCTGAGCAAAGAGTTCTGAGTTAACAATTTTCAGCTGTATAATCAAGCAAAGTAAGGTATGTGTTTAGGTTTCTTTTAGAATGTTATTTTGGTTTTTAACTATTTTTGCTTCTTTTGTAATTGTTTTATGGAATTATTAAAAACGATCTGTGGATATTTTGCCATTAGGTTAACGCCTATATTTTGCTCATAAATAAGGATATTATTGTTATTATATATATATTATTATTATTATGTTGGAAATCTATTAATTTTGGCTAAGGAAACGAACTGTACTACTACTACTACTACTGGGGCTACTACTATCACTTCTACTATTACCACTACCACTGCTCTATCAAGTAAGCCTGTCATATAAACTGTAAGCTTTTTTTGTCTTTTTTATGTTTAAAATCCACCATCTTTACTTTCTTGGCTCTATAATCCATTTACAACCATCAGCCTAGCTATTAACCCCTTCACGCCAGGTCTTTCCTTGGCTATATAAAATCGTCTGTTGTTAACCATAAAATTACGAAAAGGGACTGAATATACCAAATTAACTAGTGGACAAGGATGCTAAACACGTCATATCTATAAAATATTGTTTATATTCACTAAAAATCTAATGGTAGCCAAATTACGATGGAAATTACGTTCTGGGTCTCAAGGGGATAAACTGAATAGAAAATGGAATATGAAAACAAGAAAAACTGCTAATACAAGGGAGGGAAAGACAAAAAACAATAATAAATATGCATACAACATTTTCATCATTTTTCGATGCTTAAAATTTCATAAAGGTAATTGACTAAACTTCGAGATGTGTTTCATAGTGACAAAGACAACTTCCTCAACCTAACTATAGGACATAGGGGTATTTACCCAGGGTGCGTATTTACCAACTGTATTCCGGTTACCTTATCTATAACCGTTGCACTATCTCTACACAATCACAACTGGAATACTGCCGCCGAATATCTCTCTGGCCACTCCATAACATCGACAACTACTATTTTAACCCACATACACACCTTCTACCACCAAATCACCAACAATACAGGCTCCTTCCTTATATATCTTACTAACTGATACATTAAAACTCCTAAAAACCCAAGCGTTGTAAATTAAATAGCAATATATTGATCTTGACTACACTTTTTGTCTCATCCCGCACTGGCGACCTTTCTGATGTGCGTCTATACTACTAGTCCGTCTACCCTTTATAAGGACAGAGTAGGTACTGACGCCACCCTTTATCTTAACCCACAAACAGAGACACGCAATTTTTATAAGAGTTTGGGGTTCTGTAAAGGCTCTTGGGTTATCATGGAGACATCTTCTGCTCCTCCCTCCTACTAGCTACCAGATTATTTTTTTCATCAAGTTGGCTAGTCCCGTAAATCACTATTTTGTTGCGCAAGTTTTATGTTATTGGAAGTTTAATTACAAGAGGAAAAGATTAATGATGGAAAAAGGAAAAGAAGAAAGATGAGGTCTAAAGTCTCACGGCCATGCACATTTTAAGACATTATAAGAAGTTCACCTCACGCAAGGCCATAACAAATAGAAAGAGAAGGATATGTCACACCCTCCTGACTACGACTTTGTTTTTATTCTTTATATACATGCAACACGTTCATACATGGATCCAGATATGCACTCATTCATGTATTCATGTATTACGTGCCTACTTATGTATATTTGCAAGTCCACTAAGTAATGCATGAACATGAATAGAACATGAAGTCAGCGGTCAAGACAAACATTTTGGAAGGCATAGTATATTACACTGAATATATGAACATTATATTATTTCCACGACTGAGAGAGAGAGAGAGAGAGAGAGAGAGAGAGAGAGAGAGAGAGAGAGAGAGAGAGAGAGAGAGAGAGAGAGAGAGAGAGAGAGAGAGAGAGAGAGAGAGAGAGAGAGAGAGAGAGAGAGAGAGAGAGAGAGAGAGAGAGAGAGAGAGAGAGAGAGAACATAAGAACATAAGAAAATAAGGAAGCTACAAGAGGCCGCGAGGCCTACACGTGGTAGTTCCTGTCACCTAACACTACCTACATCCACCTTTCATCTCATGAACCTATCCAGCTCCCCTTTAAAGCTCGCCAATGACTCAGCACTAACTACCTGTCTACTGAGACCATTCCATTCATTCACCACCCTATTTGTGAACCAGTTTTTCCCTATTTTCTTTCTAAATCTACGCCCTTCCAGCTTGAATCCGTTACTTCTTGTTCTACCCTGGTTAAAAGCCGTAAGAACTTTTCCTACCTCTCCTTTATTAAATCCCTTTATCCACTTAAAAACTTCTATCAGATCGCCCCTTACTCTGCGTCTCTCGAGTGAGTGTAATTTTAATAACTTCAATCTCCTCTCATAACTAAAGTTACGCATCCCTTGTATCATTTTGGTCAACCTTCTCTGCACTGTTTCTAACAAGGCTATATCCATCCTGTAATATGGAGACCATAACTGAACCGCATAGTCTAGGTGAGGCCTGACTAGAGCCAGATAAAGCTTTAGAATAACTTCCGCACTTCTACTTTTAACACTTCTGGTAATGAATCCTAATACTCTATTAGCTCTATTTCTGGCCTCAATACATTGTTTCCTAGGTCGGAGGTCTGGGCTCACCCTCACTCCAAGATCTTTTTCACCTTCTGATCTTTTCAGCGATACATTGCTTATGGTGTATCTATTACCAGGGTTTTTTCTACCAACATTCATAACGCTACATTTATCAATATTAAATTCCATCTGCCATCTGACTGCCCACTCGTTAAGTTTATCTAAGTCTCCCTGCAATATGTTTACGTCAGACTGTGATCTAATAATCCTACCTACCTTAGTATCATCAGCAAACTTGCTGATATCACTGCTAATCCCACTATCCAAGTCGTTGATGTAAATCAAAAATAGTAATGGGCCCAAAACAGACCCTTGTGGAACTCCACTTGTCACCAGTCCCCATTCAGATTTGGAACCATTAATTGTAACCCTTTGTTGCCTATTACTTAGCCAAGCTCTGATCCAATGAAAAACCTTCCCATCTATACCATGAGCCCTAACCTTATTTAAGAGTCGCTCGTGTGGTACTTTGTCAAATGCCTTACTAAAGTCCAGATATATTATATCATAATCCTTATCATTATCTGCCGTCTCATAAACTTTCCTATAAAAACTCAATAACTTGGTGAGACATGACCTACCCTTGGTGAATCCATGTTGTGAATCATTGATCAAAAAGAGAGAGAGAGAGAGAGAGAGAGAGAGAGAGAGAGAGAGAGAGAGAGAGAGAGAGAGAGAGAGAGAGAGAGAGAGAGAGAGAGAGAGAGAGAGAGAGTGTGTGTGTCACATGAAATTATAAATTACATCCAACTTTTAATGAGAGAAGTTTGAGGTATTAAAGTTATAGAAAAAATTGCATTTATTTTTAGATTGATTGACTTTGATACATTAATGCCTTCTTGAGTGTGTGTGTGTGTGTGTGTGTGTGTGTGTGTGTGTGTGTGTGTGTGTGTGTGTGTGTGTGTGTGTGTGTGTGTGTGTGTGTGTGTGTGTGTGTGTGTGTGTGTGTGTGTGTGTGTGTGTGTGTGTGTGTGTGTGTGTGTTTAAAAATTAACTTCTGGCAAATCTATGGTCAATGCAAATGTAATCTTTACAGCCATTAACATCATATAAACACACACACACACACACACACATACACACACACACACACACACACACACACACACACACACACACACACACACACACACACACATATACATACACATACACGCACGCGCGCGCACAAACACACACACACACACACACACACACACACACACACACACACACACACACACACACACACACACACACACACACACACAGAACATTCTCCACATAACCACACTGTTATTTACATCATGCAATCCAGCACTGTGGACAATTATGCATATGTTTTTAAGGGGCATCATAAACACATTTATCGCCTCATATTTCACTATGCCCGAGCAGTATACAATACTGCTCTTCATAATTATGTACTTATGCAATTTAACCTTTCAATCAATCAATCATTGGGGGCATACGCCGGGGGGCGCGTCGCCTCGCCCACCCTACGACGCCACTCCCGGGGACATATTCCCGTTTTCTGGAAGAGAATGTGGTGAAAAAAAAAAATTAATATGATAAAAAATTATTTTATATATGAAAATAATTGTGGAAATAATGACGAGTAGACTAATGGGAGTAGACCAATATAACAAACAGAAAGAAAATGATGATAGATATATTATTCTTTAAAAAAATAATAAGTAAAAACATATGAGTGCCTTATTTCCTTCCGTAACAGCATAGGCGCCACTGGACAAGTTTTGAGAAAAACAGGGTCAAAGTCTTTCGTCTTTTACTCATCAACTAATAATCTTACGAAGGCCGGGTTTGTTTTATTTGACAGCCTTGGCCAACCATCGAAAAAATCCCCCCCATCTGTTATATATACAGTATATATATATATATATATATATATATATATATATATATATATATATATATATATATTATATATATATTATATATATATACTATATATATATATATATATATATATATATATAAATATCTAATATACTATAGGAGTAGCCGTGTGTCTGTCTGTCTGTCTGTCTGTCTGTCTGTTTTAGGTAGCCGAAACCGTAAATTCAATTTTGATGAGAGGGGGCTCAAAATATCGAAAATAAATTTAGGTGGTAAGCGGCTTATTTTTCATTTTGATTAATCATTTAAAGGGGGGCGTTTTGGGCTAAAAAAATTTTAGGATATTAGATTACGGAAAAAACTCTCGGTAACGTCTTGGGCCGCTTTCCACAAACCAGTGACCAGGAGTTTGTGGCGTGTGTGAGGGGTTTGATTTGGAAACAACGGAACACAAAGGGTTGGAATCACAGGGGAACTGGTCTACCCCGGGGATTTACCGTGACCAACGACAGAACAACACGTTTGGGGATTTTTCAATCACAGGTGCTAATATATACTACTACAAAGATCAATACATGGGCCAAAGGGGCTCACAAGCACTTGTAATAACTATATAATATACTTTAATAATTTATAATATAAAATTTATATATTTTTATATATTATTATAATATATATATATATTTTATTTTTAAAATACTTTATAATATATTTTATATATATATATATATACTATTGTAATATTTTATACTATATTACAAAATATATAATATAATATAATATTAACATATGTATTATATAATAAATCCTATATATTATTTATTAATATATATATAATTTTAAAAATATATATTACATATTTATATATATAATATTTTTTTTAAATAATATATATTTTATATACTAGCCGCAAAGCCGCCCCCCGGGGCGGATTTTTGGCTGCCCCCTGCGGGGGTATGGGGGGCCCTTTCGCCACCACCTGTTTTTTGGGGGCCTTCGGCCCACCAAACCGACTCTCCAGATAGCCCCCTTCTAATTTTCCCTGAAATCATGGATGTAAAAAATGTTATTAACGCCAACCCCCCCCCCCCCTTTCACTCACCCATCCCCCCAACCCTTTACCCACACCCCCCCTTCACTCGCCCATTACCCCCCCCTACATAAAGGTTTCCTAAATTCTGCAACCCCACTTTTTTTTCACAATTCTCGCTAATAGGCTGCTAAAAAAAGAAAAAAAAGTGATCATCATCTCATAAATGGGCTTATAATTTCCCCTGCTCGACCCGGTTCCCAAAAAAGTCCCATACGAGGGGTTTCCCGCCACCGGGGAGGGCCCCTGGACGGAACACACACACACACACAACACAACACACACACCACAACACACACCACACACTTTCGCTTATATTATTATATTTTAAAAATTTTATATATAAAATTATAAAATATATATATATATATATATATAATATATATATAATATATATATATTATATATATAATATATATATATAAATAATAAAATATATATAATATATATAATAGTAAATAAATGATAGATGTTAAATAGATAAAAAAAATGGAATTGAAAAGCTAACAATTATAAATAAGAGTATAATGGATATGTAAACGCTACTCATATTTTAATTACACCGCACCCCCACACGCGCACACGCACACAAACAAAACCAAACCCCCACGCACTGATTAATTTTCAACTTGTTTTTACCACCCGTTTGGCGTGTGGTGGCCCCGATAACACTAATGAGTCCCAAAATTTTATCACAAAAGCCTACTTTTGAAATCAAAGGGTATAAGATTTTTTACTTTTCCCGTGGGTTTAACAATAAAATAATAATAATAATAATTAAAAAAATAATAATAATAATAATAAAAAAATAAATAAAAATAATAATAAAAATAAAAATAATAATAAAAATAAATAATAAAAAATAAAAAATAATAATAATAATAATAATAATAATAAAATAATAATAAAATAATTAAAAATAATAATAATAAATATATATATATATATATATATATATATTATATATTTATTTTAATATATATATATAATATATATATATATATTATATATAAATATTATATAATTTATATATATATATATATAATATTATATATATATATATATATATATTATATAATATATATACAAATATATTTGTATATATTTTCATTTATATGATCTATAGTTTAATATAAATAAATTTAATGTATAAATTTGTTTTAAAAAATAATAAACAATGTACTTAAAAAAAGAGTAAAATTTATGGTTGAAAATGTAAATTGAGTGTGGTTGTGTGTGTGTGTGTGTGTGTGTGGGGGTTTTTGTTGTGTGTGTGTGGTGTGTGTGTGTGTTTTGGTATGTGTGTTTGTGTTTTGTGTGTGTGTGGTGTGGTTTGTGTGTGTGTGGGTGGGTTTGTTGTGTGTGTGTGTTGGGGTTTTGTTGGTGTTTTGGGGTGTGTTATGTGTGTGTTGTTTGGGGGTTTTTTTGGGGTGTGTGTGTGTGTGGTTTGTGGTGTGTGTGGTGGTGTTTGTGTGTTTGTGTGTGTGTGTGTGTTTGTTTGGTGTGTGGTGTGTTTGTTTGTGTGTGTGGGGTGTTTTTGTGTGTGTGTGTGTTTGATTGTTTTGTGTGTGTGTTTGTTTGGTTTGTGTTGGTTTGTTTTTTTGTTTTGTGTGTGTGTTTTTGGTGTGGGTGTGTGGTTTGGATTTTTTGTGTGTGTGTGTTTGTTTGTGTGTGGGGTTTTTGTGTGGGTTTTTGTGTGGGTGTGTTTTTTTTGTGTGTGTGTGTGTTTGTTGGGTGTGGGGTGTGTTTGTGTGGGGTGTGTTTGGTGTGGGTTGGGGGGTTTTTTTTTTTTTTTTTTTTGTTTTGGGTTGTGTTGTGTGTTTAATTTGTGTGGGGTGTGTTTTTTTGTTGGTGTGTTTGGGGGTGTGTGTGTTTGTTGTGTGGGTTTGAATGTGTGTTTTAATGGGGTGTGTGTTTTTTGGGGTGTTTGGGTGTGTGTGTGTGTGGTGTTTGGTGTGTGTGTGTGGTTTGTGTGTGGTTGGTGGGTGGTTGTTTGTGGTGTGTGTGTGTGTGTGTGTTTTTTGTGTATGGTGTTGTGTTTTTGTGTTTTGGGGTGTGTGTGTTGTGTGTGGGTGTGTGTTGTGGTGTGTGTTTGTGGTGTGTGTGTTTGTGTGTTGGTGTGGTGTGTGTGTTTGGTGTGTGTGTGTGTGTTTGTGTGGTGTGTGTGTGTGTGGGGTTTTTTGTTTTGTTTGTGTGGTGGGTTTGGGTGTTTGTGTGTTTGGGGGGTGTGGTGGTGTGTTTGTTGTGTGTGTGTTTTTTTGAATTTTGTTTGTTGGTGTGTGTTTAAAGTGTTGTTTTGTGGTGTTTGTGTGTTGTGTGTTGTGTTTGTGTGTGTGTGGTGTGTTTGTGTGTGTGTGTGTGTGTGTGTTTGATGTGTGTGTGTGTGTGTGTTTTGTTTGTGTGTGTGTGTGTTTTGTGTGTGTGTGTTTTGTGTGTTTTTTGTGTGTGGTGTGTTTGTGTGGGTTGTGTTTTTTGTGTGTGTGTGTGGTGTGTGTTTTTTGTGTGTTGGTGTGGTGTGTGTTTGTGTGTGTGGTGTGTGTGTTTGTGGGGTTTTTGTGTTTTTGTGGGGGTGGTGTGTGTTTGCCCCGTGTGTTGTGTGTGGTTTTTTTTGTGGTTGTTTGTTTGTTGGTGTGTGTTTTGTGTGTGTGTGTGTTTTGTTTTGTGTGTGGTGTGGTGTTTTGTATGTTGTGTGTGTGTGTTTGTGGTGTGTGTGTGTGTGTTTGTTGTGTGTGTGTGTGTGTGTGTGTGTGTGTGTTTGCCGGGTGTGTTGTTTTGTGTTTGTGTTGTGTGTGTGTGTGTGTTTGCCCGTGTGTTGTGTGGTGTTTCCCCGTGTGTGGTTTGGGGGTGTTTTTGGGGTTTTTGGGGTGTGTTGTTTTGCTGTGTGTGTGTGTTTTCCCGTGTGTGTGTGTTTGCCGTGTGTGTGTGTGTGGTTTGCCTGTGTGGTGTTGTTTGCGGTGTGTGTGTGTGTGTTTGCCTTTTTGTGTGGGGTTGTTTGGTTGTGTGTGGGGGGTGGTTTGCTGTGTGTGTGGGTGTGTGGTGTTTGCTTTTGGGGTGTTTGGGGTGTTTGCCGTGTGTGTGTGTGTGTTTGCCTTTGTGTGTTGGTGTGTGTGGTTTTCCCGTGTGGTGTGTGGTTTGTTGGTGTTGTGTGTTTCCTTTTTGTGGTGTGTTTGCTGTGGGGTGTGGTGTGTTTGCCTGTGGTGTGTGTGTGTGTTTTTGTGGGGGGTGTGTGTTGCTGTGTGTGTGTGTGTGGTTTTCCTGTGTGTGTGTGTGTGTGTGGGTTGTTGTGGTGTGTGTGTTTTTGGGGTGTTTTGTGTGGTGTTTTTTTTGTGTTGGTGTGTGTGTTTTGTGTGGTTTTGTGGGTTTTGCCTGTGTGGTGTGGGGTGTTTGTGGGTGGTGTGTGTGTGTTTGCCCTGTTGTGTGTGTGTGTTTGCCCGTGGTGTGTGGTGTGTTTGCCTGTGTGTGTTTTGTGTGTTTGCCCCCTTTTGGTGTGTGTTGTGTGTTTTGCCTTTGGTGTGGGGTGGTGGGTTTTTTCCTTTGTGGTGTGTGTGTGTGTGTGTTTGCTTTGTGTGTGTGTGGTTTTTCCTTTGTGGGTGTGTGTTGTTGTGTTTGCCTTTTGTGGTGTGTGTTTTGTTTTCCTTTTTGTGTGTGTGTGTTTGTTTTGTTTGTGTGTGTGTGGTGTGTGTGTTTGCCTTTGTGTTGTGTGTGTGTGTGTGTTTGCCTTTTTGGGTGTGGTGTTGTGTTTGCCTTTGTGTGTGTGGGGTGTGTTTTTCCTTTGGTTTTGTGTGTGTGTTGTGTTTGCCTTTGTGGTTTTTGGGGTTTTGTTGTGTTTGCCTTTGTGTGTCGTTGTGTTTGCCTTTGTGTGTGTGTGTGTGTGTTTGCCTTTGTGTGTGTGTGTGTGTTTGCCTTTGTGTGTGTGTGTGTGTTTGCCTTTGTGTGTGTGTGTGTGTGTGTGTTTGCCTTTGTGTGTGTGTGTGTGTGTTTTTTGTTTTGTGTGTGTCTTTTGTTTGCCTTTGTGTGTGGGGTGGTGTTTGCCTTTTTTTGTGTTGTGTGTGTTTGCCTGTGTGTGTGTGTGGTTTGCCTTTTGTGGTGTGGTGTGTGTTGCCTTTTTGTGTGGTGTGTGTGTTTACCTTTGTTTTTGTGTGTGTGTTTCCCTTTGTGTGTTTGGGTGGTGTTTTTCCTTTGTGTGATGGGGTTGGGGTTTCCTTTGTGTGGGTGTGTGTTTTGCCTTTTTGTGTGTTGTGTGTTTGCCTTTGTGGTTTGTGTGTTTTTCTTTTTTGTGTGTGTGTGTGTGTTTTTCCTTTGTGTGTGTGTGTGTGTTTTCCCTTTTTGGGGTGTGTGTGTGTTTTCCTTTGGTGTGTGTGTGTTTTCCTTTGTTTGTGTTTTGTGTTTGCCCTTTTTGTGTGTGTGTTTGTGTTTGCCTTTGTGTTGTGTGGTGTGTTTGCCCTTTTGTGGGTGTGTGTTTGCCTTTTGTGTGTGTGTGTTGTTTTGCCCTTTTTGTGTGTGTGTGTGTTTGCCTTTGTGTGTGTGTGTGTGTTTGCCTTTGTGTGTGTGTGTGTGTTTGCCTTTGTGTGTGTGTGTGTGTTTGCCTTTGTGTGGGTTGGTGTTATTCACCCATGTCCACGCGAGTCAGACTCGCGATCGCCAGTTTCACCCTCTTGGAACGAGCTGGGAGTTTAATTTTTACGATCTTTTTGGGTTTAAAGCTGGGACCCCACACACCCACACCCCACACAGCCCCATTTTAGTGTGGGGTGGTGTGTGTGTGTGGGGTTTGGGGTGTGTGTGTGTGTGTGGTTTTGGTGTTTGTGTGTGTGTGTTGTGGTTTTGGGGTGTGTGTGTGTTGTGTGTGTGTGTGTGTGTGTGTGTGGGGGTGTGTTGTTGTGTGGTGTGTGTTTTTCTGGTGTGTGTGTGTGTCCTTGGCAGCTACACAATCAAAATAGCTCCGAAGACTAAATTTTACTCTGGTCTCTGTTAATTGTATTTTGGTTGGGGTTTTTTTTTTAATGTATTTTTAGCTTTTCTTTTGATTGAAAAATATATGAAATTTTAGAAGAAATCGGTATGATGATTAAAATAAGAAGAAACAAAATAATAGAAAAATACGGCATTAAAAGTTGGTTATATAGAACACTACGCTGCTCTTTCACCCAAAGTGAACCTATTTCTTTAAGAATAATATTTCCAATATGAACAATTGAAAAACATAAAAAGATGATTGATATATATTTACCTTAAAAAATAAATACATAAAAACATTAAAAAGCGTTAATGAGAAAAAAGGACAAATATACACTATTGATTAGACCAATTAAAATGTTGGAAATACATTTGTATTTCCATTATTTATATTGATGAATGATGATAGATGTAAAACGATGATAGATATATAACTTTTAATAAAAATTATTATGTGAAAACATGAAAATTCTATTCGATAAGAAAATACTGAAAAATATAGAAACACTAAAAATAGTAGACCAATATGAACACTTAGAGTACAGAGAAGATGACAGATACATGCTAGGAGGTGGTGCTCAGAGAGCCCGGCTACCATGTACTAGTGTTTTCACACTGTTTCGCTCTGTAGTGCGGGCACCACGGCTAACTAGTCATTCTTTCTTAATTCATTTATCCATATAACAACCTCTCTGTCATGAAGCTACTTTTATATTATGATAAATGATCCATAAGAATATCGCATATACTTCAATCTCCATAGCAATAACATTTATAGCATATATAATCGCATAAATACATCGTCAATACATGAATGTGTCTCCTACTGGATAATTAATACCATAACAGATAGTGAGGTTCACTTTCTTGTCATTCAGGTAGAGATAACTACAAGAAAGTCATGGATCCTACTGCCATATCAAATATAATATATTGAATTTTAATATAAATGATAAATAATATATATGATAATCTTCAAAAAAGATCTCTGCAAGATACGCTGCCAGACGTACGACCGTGCGGGTGACTAACAAGGGAGGGACGGGGTTCTAGGGATTATGGTATTAATTATCCAGTAGGAAACACATTCATGTATTGACAATGTATTTATACGAGTATATATGCTAAAAATGTTACTGCTATGGAGATTGAAGTATATGCGATATTCAATTAAGACCACGTGTTGTGGCATGTCTTGGTCGATAGAAAGTGTCGGAGCTCAGGCATCAAGACACTGTGGAATATATAAATGTTTCTTATATACTTTGCTGGTATTCGTCAGCTGCATTTAGATAAAATAATGTATAAATCAAGAAAGTTCTCTCTGAGCAGGAAAAGTTGTATATTTCTAGTCCTTGATTCAAATACTCATGAGTTTAAGGTTAATGGCGTGCTGTAAATTATTTTGACCAATGCTAATTTTACAATGAATCTATATCTTTGTTATCAAAAACATGAAAAAAATATCTACTTATATTAATGAACCAACACATTAGCAGAAGAGGTTTCATTATATTGTCCGCCAGTAGTATTCGTAATTTTTTTTATCCAAGCTGAGATGAAAATGTTGGTGTTGTGTGTTCTCGGGATTACCTCCTATTAGTTGAAATAATTAATAAGTAAAAACTATATTGCAATTAGTACATACAAAAATGAAAAATAAAGAAACACTAAAGATAGTAGACAAATATGAAAAATGGAAACATATATAAAGAAAATTGATATATGATTAGTAAAAAAATGAATTAGTTATATCATGAAAATTCAATTAAATACGAAAATAAGCGTGGAAATAGAGATTCACTCAAAATATAGACCAATATGAACAATTAAAATACATATGATAATGATAGATATATAATTAGTTAAAAAATGAATATGTGAAATCATAAAAACTCAATTAAAATACGAAAATAATTAAGAATGTGTAGACTACTCATATTATATTTACGCCACACACACACACACACATACACACACACACACACACACACACACACACACATACACACACACACACATACACACACACACATACACACACACACACACACACACACACACACACACACACATACACATACACATACACACACATACACATACACATACACACACACACACACACACACACACACACACACACACACACACAACAATTGCAACATTCGCGGCCTTAGATCTAACTTTCTCTCTGTTGAACATCATCTCTCCTCCTCTAAACCTCATCTTCTTTTCCTCACCGAAACTCAGTTGGCTGTGAGCACTGACAGCAGACCTTTTTCTGTCTCCTCTTACTGTCTCTATTCTCATTTTAAATCCAAAGCTGGCTGTTGCGTATATGTGCGCAATGACATCACTTGCTCTCGTGCCCACGGTCTTGAATCTTCCGAATTTTCTACCATCTGGCTTCGACTTCAATGTCACTCTCTTACTAAATTTATCTGTGCTGTATATCTCTCACCTAACTCCTCTGACTATGTAAAATGCTTCGCCTATTTAACATCAAAAGTGGAGCACATCTCACCTCATCTTCCTTTAGCTGAAATTTCCATTCTTGGGGACTTCAATGTTCACCACCAGCTTTGGCTATCATCTTCTTTCACTGACCAACCTGGTGAACAAGCCTACAACTTTTCTATCCTCCAAGACCTAGAGCAGCTGGTGCAGCACCCTACCCGTATTCCTGACCGCCTTGGAGACACGCCCAACATTCTTGATCTTTTCCTAACTACTAACCCTTCTGCTTACTCTGTGAAACTATTCTCTCCGTTGGGTTCCTCCGATCACAATCTTATTTCTGTAACCTGTCCTATCGCTCCGGTACCGTCTCGGGACCCACCTAAGCGGAGGTGCTTCTGGCACTTCAACTCAGCTAAGTGGGAAGACCTAGGGCAGTACTACTCTGATTTTCCATGGAATGATTACTGCTTCCATGTCAAAGACCCATCTTTTTGTGCAGAGCGCATAGCTGAGGTCATAGTCTCTGGCATGGAGGCGTACATTTCACATACTTTCTCTAATCCTAAAGCCCGTCAACCTTGGTTTAACTCTGCTTGTTCTCATGCTGTCCGAGATAGAGAGGTGGCTCACAAACGTACCGTAAGCATCCATCTCCTGAAACTCATGCCCGTTATATTTCTGCCCGTAATCATGCCAAATCTTTACTTCAACTTACCAAAAACTCTTTCATTCATAGAAAATGTCAAAATCTTTCTGAATCAAATTCCTCTCGTGACTTCTGGCATCTAGCTAATAACATCTCTAACCATTTTTCTTCTTCATCTTTCCCTCCTATGCTTCACCCAGATGGCTCCACAGCTGTCTCATCTACTTCTAAAGCTGAACTCTTCACTCAAACATTTGCTAAAAATTCCACTCTGGCTGATGAAGGGCTTGTTCCTCCTTCTCCTCCACCCTCTGACTATATTATGCCTGTCATTAAGATCCTTCGGAATGAGTTTTCTTGCCCTTTCTGGCCTAGATCCTCGGAAGGCTTACGGTCCTGACGGAGTCCCTCCTATTGTTCTCAAAAACTGTGCTTCTGTGCTTGCACCTTGCCTGGTCAAACTTTCCCGTCTTTGTCTATCTACTTCCACCTTTCCTTCTTGCTGGAAGTTTGCTGACATCCAACCTGTTCCTAAGAAGGGTGACCGTTCTAATCCTTCAAACTACCGTCCTATAGCTTTGACTTCCTGCCTTTCTAAAGTTTTTGAATCTATACTTAATAAGAATATTCTTAAGCATCTATCTGCTCACAGTCTTCTATCTGATCGTCAGTACGGTTTCCGTAAAGGGCGATCTACTGGCGATCTTCTAGCTTTCCTAACTGAATCTTGGTCATCCTCCTTTAGGGTTTCGGGTGAAACTTTTGCTGTTGCCCTTGACATATCAAAAGCTTTTGATAGAGTCTGGCACAAATCTTTAATTTCCAAACTAACCTCATTCGGTTTCTATCCTTCTCTCTGTACCTTCATTTTAAGTTTCCTTTCAAACCGTTCTATTGCAGCTACTGTAGACGGACATTGTTCTTCTCCTAAATCTATCAATAGTGGTGTTCCCCAGGGTTCTGTCCTATCACCCACTCTCTTTCTATTATTCATTAATGATCTTCTAAGTCTAACTCAAAGCCCTATCCACTCCTACGCTGATGATTCTACCCTGCATTTTTCAACGTCGTTTATTAGACGTCCAACTCAACAGGAACTAAGTGATTCACGGAGAGATGCCACCGAGCGCCTAACTTTTGATCTTTCTATAATTTCTGATTGGGGCAAAGCAAACCTTGTTTTGTTCAATGCCTCAAAAACCCAATTTCTTCACCTATCTACTCGACAAAACCTACCAGATAACTATCCCCTCTTCTTCAATGACACTCAACTGTCGCCTTCTTCTACAATGAACATTCTAGGACTATCCTTTACTAAAAATCTGAACTGGAAATCTCACATCTCATCTCTTGCTAAAACAGCTTCTAAGAAGTTAGGTGTGCTGTGGCGTCTGCGTCCTTTTTTTCTCCCTCCAATTGCTTGCTCTCTACAGGGGCCTTATCCGCCCATGTATGGAGTATGTCTCACATGTTTGGGGAGGATCCACTCATACAGCTCTCCTAAACAGGGTTGAGTCAAAAGCTTTTCGTCTCATCAACTCCTCTCCTCTGACTGACTGTCTTCAATCTTTAAATCACCGCCGCAATGTTGCTTCTCTTGCTCTCTTCTACCGTTATTTTCATGCTCACTGCTCTTTTGAACTTGCTAACTGCATGCCTCTCCCCCTCCCGCGACCTCGCTGCACAAGACTTTCTACTCATTCTCATCCCTATTATGTCCATCTTCCTAATGCAAGAGTTAATCAGTATCTTTACTCTTACATCCCTTTCACTGGTAAACTCTGGAACTCTCTTCCTGTTTCTATTTTTCCGCTTTCCTATGACTTAATTCTTTTCAAAAGAAGAGTAACAAGACACCTCCCGAACTAAATTGGCCTACCCCTGTTTTTATTTTATTCTCTTACTGTCTTCTTTATAGGGACTGGCAACTAAGCGGGCTTTGTGTTACCCATTTTTGTTGTGCCCTTGGCCAGTTCCTTGTGATGTAAAAAAAAAAAAAAAAAACCACAGACACAGACACAGACACAGACAGACACAGACACAGACACAGACACAGACACAGACACACACACAGACACAGACACAGACACACACACACACACACACACACACACACACACACACACACACACACACACTGATAAACTTCTCTTGCTCTGATAGCAACACTAATGAGTCATATGTTTATTCACAAATCCTACTTTTTAATCATTTGTAATATATCAGGCTGTATCTCTTTATGTGTGTGAGTGTGTGTGCGTGTATTCATCTGGTTGTATTTTACAAGGCCTGAGCGACGCTCGCATGGCCCCGTCTTCATATCAACATTTTTATCATTCATCCTTAATTCTTAGTGTTGGGGGAAGCCATCACCCCGGGAGGCGGGTCACAAACCCCCGGCTAACACCCGGTACCCATTCACTGCTGGGTGGACAGGGGCTCGGGTTTTAAGAAGACCGCCCGTCTGTCTTCGCTCCGCCCGGGGATCGAACCCGGGACTTCTCGGTTGTGAGCCGAGCGTGCTATCCCTTACACTACGGAGTTCCCCCGTAAAGTTCCCCTTTAGTTCCCCCAGCTGCCGGTGTGTGTGTGTGTGTGTGTGTGTGTGTGTGTGTGTGTGTGTGTGTGTGTGTGTGTGTGTGTGTGTGTGTGTGTGTGTGTGTGTGTGTGTGTGTGTGTGTGTGTGTGTGTGTGTGTGTGTGTGTGTGTGTGCTGTGAACCTTCTCACTAATAGTGTCACGAACGCTCTGTATGAATGTATTGAAAAATGTCAGTTACAGGAAACTGAGATAGAAAATACTGATTGTTACATTGCAAAGCGGGGGATCCTTAGTAGCCCCGCCGCGGCCCGGGATCCCAGGGGGGCCCAGAAGAGAAGCCACAGGTATCACTCCATTATTAATTGTATTACGAAGCTGTATGACATGATTTTGTACGATAGGTTAAGTCAGTGGTTTATCCCATATATATAGAGAGAGAGCAGGCTGGGGCACAAAGGAAACGGGGCTGTCTCGAACACATAGTAACGCTTCGTCTCCTCACAATTACGGTTTGGCGAAGGAGACTTTTCATTTGTGACTTTTGTAGACTTTACTAAGGCTTCTGATTTAGTAAACATAGGAAAGCTATTTCAGGTGTTAAGAAGATTAGGGCGTGGGCTGGTAATGATGGGAGAGCTGATGAGTAGGCCTATTTCTTGTTTAACTGAAAGTATTATAGCTAGGCCTACTGCTATTGCCACTGCCACACTGGGTCTTAGGCAAGGTTCCCCGACTTCCTGTCTACTCTTTATTGTCTACATTAATGACCTAATTAAATTACTAAAAGAAAACAGATCAAATGATGGATTTCTGGAATGGTTACACAGTCACGTATTAATGGACGAAACTATATTATTCGCCACCATCCGGGATGCATATTCGCGATCTGTGTACCACTCCGTCACTCCGATTCAAGTGCATGAAATTCTGGAGTCTTAAGACAGACTCAAAGAAAACGCGCGCGCAGCAACACACTGTATGGTGGAAGAAACTTGCTTTTACTCTGTCCTACGTAAGTATAGCCTGGGTTCTTATATGTTTATTTGTTGTGTATTTACATATATTGTTCAGATGATAGCAGCAAACAGGCGCAAAAGGCGTAACAAATATGTTTACGGGGATAAATAAACTGAGAACGCCTCAAAAAGACATTTCAAAACCATATATGGAAAAACTAAGTCCAGAATCGTGATCAGCACGTACGAAGCTAACAGGAACCAAGTGTCATCAAAATCTGGGGAAAAGAAAAATTTGGCCAAATTTTGGAGGCAAATCTTGGAAAATGTCGTGAAAAACACATTCTCATTGATATCTCAAGAACCGTAGAAGCTAGGCGAAAACGGTATAGAGTACAAACGATTCAACCTGCGACTGTGGTCCCTCTGGTGTAAACAGATTAAAGTCTCATCAATAAATCTATAATAATATAAGCGAAAGTGTGTCTGTCTGTCTGTCTGTCTGTCTGTCTGTCTGTCTGTGTGTGTGTGTGGTATAGGTTCCGCCCCCCGTGGCGCAAACACCTCATATGGCACATTTTTGGAATCAGGTTGACCAGGGAAAGGTCATAAGCCCACTTATGAGATGATCCGATCACTTTTTTTTTTTTTTTTTAGCAGCCTATTAGCGAGAATTGTGAAAACAAAAGTGGGTTGCGAGAATTGAGGAAACCTTGATGTAGGGTGATGGGTAATGGGTGAGTGAATGGGTGGGGTGATGGGTAATGGGTGTGGGGTGATGGGTGAGTGAATGGGTGGGGGGTGATGGGTTGGGGGTGATGGGTGATGGGTGAGGGAATAGGTGGGGGGTGATGGGTAATGGGTGAGTGAATGGGTGTGTGGTGATGGGTAATGGGTGAGTGAATGGGTGGGGGGTGATGGGTAATGGGTGAGTGAATGGGTGGGGGATGGGTAATGGGTGGTGAATGGGTGGGGGTGATGGGGAATGGGTGAGTGAATGGGTGGGGGGTGATGGGTAATGGGTGAGTGAATGGGTGGGGGGTGATGGGTAATGGGTGAGTGAATGGGTGGGGGGTGATGGGTAATGGGTGAGTGAATGGGTGGGGGGTGATGGGTAATGGGTGAGTGAATGGGTGGGGGGAATACATACATTTCTACATCCATGATTTCAGGAAAGTTAGAAGGGGCTATCTGGAGAGTCCATGTTTGGTGGGCCGAAGGCCCACCAAACACAGGTGGTGGGCCGCAGGCCCACCAATAGCCCTCCGCAGGAGCTAGCCAAAAAGTCCGCCCGGAGGGCGGCTTTGCGGCTAGTAATCCAATAAATCAGAGTTTTTTAAAGGTAAAAAAACTTTATATCTCAAAAACTTGATTTGCTAAGAAAGAACGGATAGATGCATAGGGTAGATCTCGTTAAGTTGGACATAATTTATTCATGTCAATTTTCGTCTAGGGTCAATAGTTTCATTGTAAAATGGATAAAATCAAATCAAGCCAGATTTTGGGTTTATTTTGCAGCCAAAATGTTGAAAACTTGTATTTTCATACTTGCGTGAAATTCTTGTTAATTAGAATTGTACATCTTTCGATGTGCAATAATACTTGTTATATATTATTTCCTCAAAGAAGAATATTTTTTTGTGAAAAGGGCGTAAAAAAAAATTCCGGGGATAAATAAGTTGAGCACGGGTATATGTCTATTCCTGTTGTACAGAGAGTTCTCTCTCTCTCTCTCTCTCTCTCTCTCTCTCTCTCTCTCTCTCTCTCTCTCTCTCTCTCTCTCTCTCTCTCTCTCTCTCTCTCTCTCTCTTCTTGAATATAGCAGGTTTGTACTTCTAGCAGTAGATTCATACTTTTCAAATAATTTAGATTCATATTTTATTAAACAAGAAAATATAGCAACTTATTTTCTCATTAAGATATATGAATTTCCTCACTCATTATACTAAACAGTACATTGTATATCTATTTGGTATTATTTTACACTAGGACCGAAATTCCCTACACAATTGGGAGTGTAGTTTCTGTTTAACTTATTGGATTCTATGAAACATTCTCTCTATGAGCTTCCGTCGCAAATCATTACTTTTGGAGATATAACATGTTGTTCATAGGGAGGCGAGAGGAAAGTATTTACTTGGCTCTCACTCTTCTTCCTCTTGTGACCTGCATCGTCTCTGTTCTTCCCTTGCCGCGGACAATTTTTTAAGGCAGATTTGGATTTAGTTAGGAGGTTAAAGCGTGGGATTAGGTTAGGTTATGTTATGTTAGTGAGTCAAAAGGTGGGGTTAGGTTAGTTTAATTTTCATATCTCATATACACTCCTTCCTATTAAAAACATCTTATATCTCTGAAAGTAGTAATTTGCGACGGAAACTCATAGAGAATGTTTCTTAAGCCCGGTTCCCTTCCCACCTTCCCGCTTGTACGGCCGCCGTACAACAACAAAGACGTCACAATGACGTCACAACAAAGTCTACCGCACCGCCGTACCGCTGTACGGCCGCCGTACAAAGTTAAATTCAAGTCATCTCTCCCGCTCGGCGGTGTCCGCTCGAGCGGAGTTGCCAACTGTGCTCAGTTACCACAAATACCACTCAAGCGGTGATGATGGTGACGTCATTGTTGTTGTATGGCGGCCGTACAAGCGGGAAGGTGGGAACCGGTCTTTAGAATCCAACAAGGTGAACAGAAACCATACTCCCATTTGTGTATTAAATTCCGGTCCTTGTGTAAAAATGTACCATCTATTTATCTAGAATGTATGATATGCTAAACAATACGTAGCTACGTTAATACATCTCTCTCTCTCTCTCTCTTTCTCTCTCTCTCTCTCTCTCTCTCTCTCTCTCTCTCTCTCTCTCTCTCTCTCTCATACCTCCATTAAAGATGAATGAGCGAATTAAGATATGATTTCTAATAAATACACTATTACTTGCATTATTGATACCCTTGCACTACCACCACACAACATAGTCTTACCTTACATAACCACGGACATCACTAGTTACCCCTCACCACAACAGAATGGTCCAGATAATAACGATAACACACACGCACGCACGCACACACACGTGGCCTGCTGGAAGCCAAATGAGGTGGTGGGCTGCAGCGGGCTTCACTGCCGCCTCAGTCGTGGTGGTTCGAGCAGCTGAGGCAGTGCGCGAAGCAATGCGTTGACGACCCAGTGCAAGAAGGTCACATAAAAGCACCGGATGCTATCACGGATAATGGCGCGGCGTGAAGAAAAATCTAGTCCCATGAAGATGGAAAATATATAATCAAGAGATAGCACTACCAAGAAAATACAAATTTTCATCTTCCATCCATCTGACAAATAGGACAATTACTATTTAGAATTTGGGATCCACCGGCCATAAAAGAGCTCGGTTGGCTGATGGTAAATGCGTGTGCTTGATTGCTAATAGGTGTTTTCTTTGACGTTATCTTCGTGTGTGGTGTGTGTGTGTGTGTGTGTGCGGCATTGGCGAGAACCTTGTGATGAACAGCTTGCATCTGTTAAGTTGTCACCCTGGAATTGTGAACTTGCAGCAATGAATGTCACAGATATCCATAATGGCATGGACTCGCGAAACATTGGAATTAAACGGGGCGGACCTTCCCTTCAAGATCCAGCAAACGATACACCAGGCAGGAGGTTGCAGGTAACCCTTAAACACCTCCCCGTGAGCCAGCCCGGCCTTCCCCTAAAGGCGGCGTCACACTACCACTTTTCCGTCTATTTTTTCCAGCAACTTTCTAAAAAATAACCATTTTTTGACTGCAAGCCGTCACACACACAATCGTTTGCCTGCACTACCAGTCAGCTGTTCCTGCGACTGTAAATAAACATGGCTCCGACGCCAGGGCAGGCTAGAGTACCTTAGGGCAGGCTATCGCTGGTATACACTTAATTATGCGTATTATCAATCGTAGACGCGCCAAATAAGTTAAAATACATACACATATATACATAAAAACAGTAATAGATGAGCGGGCATCAGCCCGCCGCTGGAGCCGCAGCAACAGTCAGGTCACAGGTGGGCGGGGCGTGAGGTCACTCCCGCTCCTTATTTATGAGAAATTCTTCTGAACTACGTGTCCACAGCATTTCGTCTATAATTACAAATTGAAGTCTTGAAGAGTGAGAAACGATTTTTGAGTGTGTCTTGAAAAATATATACAACAATCGAGTCATGCGAGAGACTGTTGCCTGTTTTATAAAGCTGGCTTTTAAATGTATCTACATGTGCAATAGTCACTTGAATATTTTTCATACTTTCAAATGTATTTTAATTATATTTTGCAAAAAAATCCTGATTTATATCGAATATCTTTAAAGTAATCACTATGGATTTTGATTTGACTATGAAAGTTGTCTTCAACTTTCCATATGAAGACAATCACGATCGTCTGACTCAGACTGACTGATTCAGACGGACTAACTAGTCAGAACGAGAAAAAACCAACGGAGATCGTCTAGCTAGACGGAAAAAGTGCTAGTGTGACGCCGCCTTAAGAAGGAGATGGAGGTGGAGTCAAGTCGGCCCAGACAACTCGGGCCGTGGCCATTCCAGAGCTAAATAGAAAACATTATCCTTCAAAACAATTTATGATGTATTGCTGCATTTGGATAGATATTAACTATTACTGTGTCTGTCTGTCCGTCTGTCTGATATTAGACTTGATTAAATCAGTCTTCTTCTTCTTCTTCTTCTTCAAGATTGTCATCCAGTGATAGATGGCGTGGGCCATTCTGCCATAAAGGTGGCCCACAGGTGAAACTGGAGGGACTGTGGCGGCATGTTCGCGGTCACGGGATCGCGCCGCCACGGGGACCGGGGGAGGGCGCTGGCGCATGCAGCACTTAACGGCTGCACGGCAGGGAAGGAGATGGGAAGAGGGACTGTGGAGGGGCATGCGGCCCACGGGGGTTGATTTGTTATCCCACCAGCAGGTCCTTGTGCAGCGCCTTGTGCGGCGACTCGACGGCGACTTGTGCGGCGAAAAACATTTTAGATGAAACATATCAATAGAAGCGGATTTGCATTAGCTTTCCATTGCTATATTTCGTTTTCTGATAAATGAATCAGAACCATGCATAAATTAGCGTTAACTAAAAAAATAACATCATCTACCGGGAAAATTACCCGATTGATGAAGTTATTTATTTAGTTAGCGCTAATTTATGCATGGTTCTAATTTATTTATCAGAAAACAAAATATATCAATGGAAAGCTAATAAAATTCCGCTTCTATTGATATGTTGCATGTAAAACGTCTTCACGCAAAATATTAAATGACGATGAGTTTAAGTGAATATAAGTTCATGCATATTTCTTCAGTCTCATAATGGAATTTCTTTAGTGTATTTTACTGTTTTTTATTTGATAATATTATAGAACAAACATTTAGGCAGATAACGGTATATCATATATGCTGATAAACCTTAGGAAGGGAAATGGGGGTGATATTCTAAAATGGCAGGAATCGTAAAACTGGCCTCCACTGGTCATGGGCGGGTTGGCGCGGGCCACGAGTAGCAAGTCCAGTATACAGTAGTAGTCTTTGGTCAAGGTTAATAAGTCAAGTCAAGGTTTGGTCACTATACTAGTGGGCTTGAGGGCATTAGTGAAGCAGACACACGACACACACTTCTGTACACATACATATATGTATACAGTAGGTACTGTATCACAGATGTCCTTGGATTGTCTCAGTTGGGATATTCAAAACCAGAATGATGCTCAAAACATGCTATGAAATATAATAATAGTAATAGTAATGATAATAACAACATCAGATATAATTAAGAAGTATAAAAATATGCAAAACATCCACAATTCTTTGTTTTTTTGGTTGATAATTTGTTAAGAATATGATAAGTAATTCAAAAAATATCTTGCTAGAATGACAACGTGGTTTTCTTGCGCGTGTCTACTGGACAACTTTGTTATTGAAACACAGTGTTGGATAAAATGACATCTCCGCCTCAGCTGAATCATTCGCAGTTCTTTTGACCGTGGGCGTGAAATTATGGCACAAATGGTCTGGTTAGATGTAAACAAGGTTTAATAAAGACAAACATCACAATCCTGATATCATGCACGTATTTGTGTTCCTGACGGGCGTGGAATTGCCATAGCTACTTGCATCAATGATTTGATTGTCTGCGTAGTCACCTCCATTATCACATTTGCGGAGCGGCTAGCGCGAGTCTGCCTTTGCCTAAGAGAAATCGCATTCTTGCGCGAACTGACGGCAGCCACTTGTCGCGCCCACGCCACACGCGCGGCGCCCTCGGGTAGTGCAGGCAAATCTACCCTTCTTAGATCTGAGGAAGCCTTGTTATCCCGCAATCTACTCTCCTTATGATCTTTGACTCTTTGACAATTTCCCTTTGCTCCTGAAGTCACTAGCACGGCTTTGGGGTCCTTGCTGTGACCTGTCTTGGCTTTGCACGGTGCGCGGGAATCTTGCTGCGCCTGTATTGTGGGGCTTTTCTTGGTGCCTTATAGCTAGAGGGGCTGTCGTGAGCCTTTTCCCTCGGGCCAGTCACTCTCTGGCGTTCCTTTATGGCAGCCGCATGTCGTGCCCAGGCCACACGTGCGGGGCCTTCGGGTAGCGCAGGCAACTCTATCCTTCGAAGACTTGAAATAGCCCTGTTATCACGCATGATGCTTTCCCCATGACACAAATTCTTTCGACACACATAGTCTGCCATTGGAGTCGCTGTCGCCCGAGGTTGCGACTCCTTTCCTTTGCCTTTGGCCTGTTGCCGCACACGCACTTTCACAACACAGTTTTTCTTGCCGAGGTCAATTCTGGCGCTACAATATGTGTGAGAATCCAGCCGGTCATCAATTTCTATTTTCATCTGCTCCTTCAAACGCCGCGCCTTAATTGCAGTGCATGTCCTCGGCGCCCTTGCCACACGCGCGGTGCCACAGGTTAGGGGCAGCACGCCAGGAGTATTGTCATTGAAATCAGTCATGACCAAAATCTCACAAATCCCGTAGTGTTGCTTCGACATGTTAAGGACGGACCGCCGGGTACAAAACGTGACTGTGGCGTGTAAAGTGATGACTGGCAACCAGCCTCTGCCCTCGCCTGTGTCATGGGTCTGGCCGATGAGGACACTCGAGTTACAGCTGGGGTGACGGCTAAGCAACACACTCACCTTTACGTCGCGGTCAACCCTCGCTCTTTTTCCGGTGTATCTATACTTGATCTCTATACGCTTTATTATTGTGTATGTCTGCAACCCCACACACACTTCCTCAAAGGAACACTTCGTCCAGGATGTCCAGCCCGGTCCCTGAACTTCCGTATGCCTAATTACCACCCATCTGGCCTTCTCCACGCTATCTACACTACCTCTACAAGTTATCAGCTGCAGCATCAAGTGCTCAAACCACAAGTTCAACTCTTGCACATGGATGCTGACTCTCTGCACTCCTGTTCCTCGGGTCACTGTTATTCCTCTTCCTCCTCCTCTCACCATTTCCAGCCTATACGTTCCCTAAACACTTCCAGTCCACGATCTTTAGACAATCGCAGTCCGCAACCATTTGAAATTTTCAGTCCATGTTCACTTGAAATTCCCGCTCCCCGTGCCGGGCAAATTTTCAGTCCACATCTGTTATTCAATGGAATATAATAGAAGGCTAAAATAGAACCATAGAAGGCGAGTTTTTTTCGTACCGCTCAGCGATCTTACCATTGGTCACTGTCGGATTTTCCTTATCTTCCTCTGTATTCTCTTCCTTTAGCTCAGTGTTTTCATCATTGAGCGATATCGGACTTTCCTTCCATATTATTGGATAATTGACGGTTCGACGAATCACTTGAAGCGCATCAGGATTACCGCAAATCATTCCACTGCATCTGAGCACATAGTATTTTGACCCTTCCGCAAGATTTAAATTGCTAATACCTACGTTTTTGTCACACGAAAAGATCTCCACGATCTTGAAGTCCAAAACCTTAGACTTAACATCTTGGTTTTGATTCAGTGCAGATACAAGACTTCCCAGTGGCATATCTACCCTTAGGAACGTCCCGTTGCCGGCCATCACGCTCACCTTGGCTGGCGTCGATGGATCCTTCCTCGTCAGCTTGTCGAGGCTCATCGATGCGGCCTCGACGGAGGTGTTCACGCATACACCCTCGCTGAGTGCACGCCAAGCTGTCCGCGGGAAAGTGAAGACCGCTAAGGCCTTTCTCCTGGCTAGGCAGCAAAAAGTTAACTTTTCATATGAAATCTCAATTATCTCCAGGCCCAGATGGCAGCTCAGTGCGGAGGGTTGCCGTAACCTTGGTGCTTGAGAAGGTCTGACCAAAGACTACTGTATACTGGATTTGCTACTCATTTTGGGCTATTTCTAGTGGAGGCCAGTTTTGCGATTCCTGACATTTTCGAACATCACTCCCATTTCCCTTCCTATGGTTTATCAGTATAAATGATATACCGTTATTTTCATAAATATTTGTTCTATAATATTATCAAATAAAAAACTGTAAAATACACTAAAGAAATGCCATTATGAGAGAGTGAAGAAATATGCATGAACTTAATATTCACTTAAACTCTTCGCCATTTAATATTTTGCGAAAAAACATTTTACATGCAACATATCAATAGAAGTGGAATTGTATTAGCTTTCCATTGATATATTTCGTTTTCTGATAAATGAATTAGAACCATACATAAATTAGCGTTAACTAAATAAATTACCTCATCAATCGGTAAAATTACCCGATTGATGATGTTATTTATTTAGTTAACGCTAATTTATGCATGGTTCTAATTCATTTATCAGAAAACGAAATATATCAATGTAAAGCTAATAAAATTCCTCTTTTATAGATATGTTGCATGTAAAAAGTCTTCACGCAAAATATTAAATGGCGAAGAGTTTAAGTGAATATTAAGTTCATGCATATTTCTTTAGAGTCTCATAAAAAATAATGGCATTTCTTTAGTGTATTTTACATTTTTTTATTTGATAATATTATAGAACAATCATTTACGAAGATAGCAGTGTATCATTTATACTGATAAACCTTAGTCTACTGTATTCATGGAACACTTTTTTACTTGCCGATCCGAGTGATGATGTTATTTTTTTAGTTACCGCTAATTTATGCATGGTGGTAATTCATTTATCAGAAAACGAATTATATCAATGGAAAGCTATTGAAAATCCGCTTTTATTGCTGTTTCATATAAAATGTTTTTTTTGCAAAATATTAAATGGCGAAGAGTTTAAGTGAATGTTCATGCATATTTCTTCACTCTCTTATAATGGCATTTCTTTAGTGTATTTTACTGTTTTTTATTTGATAATATTATAGAGCAAACATTTACGAAGACAACGGTATATCATTTATACTGATAAACCATAGGAAGGGAAATGGGAGTGATATTCGAAAATGTCAGGAATCGCAAAACTGGCCTCCACTGGAAATAGCCCAACATGAGTAGCAAGTCCAGTATAGAATAGTCTTTGCTTTGACTTATTGACCTTGACTTAAAACCTTGACTTATTGACCATGACTTAAAACCTTGACTTATTGACCATGACTACCTTGACTTATTGACCATGACTTAAAACCTTGACTTATTGACCTTGTGGGGGGCATTCAAAGATAAATTAATCAAGAATAAGGGAAAGGAATGAAGAAAAGACAATTCACATTTCTCATTACTACTATCAAAGACTACTGTAATAGTGTATACAGTAGTCTTTGCCAATACCTTCCTGTCTTCCTTATAATCTCCCTTAAACATTCACTCAACTCGACTCATCACAGAGCTCGCATGCATTATTCATTTATTATTTTGTATTCATTATTTTGTCATTGCCTTCATATATACCTACAAAACCATATGCAGACAAAATGGCATACCTCATAAACACTGTTATACATACATACATACCACTCTTACACCTTTCCACCTATACCCAATTACACGTATCAGTATTATACCTTCAACGTAAATATTTCACATCCATCCTTACCTCTAGCACCATAACCTTTAGCTAGGACCTTCACTCCCACTTCTATACTCTGGGTTTTTTTACGAGGCGAGAAATCCCTGTAAAAATATTTGTTACGCCCTTTTCAAAAAAACTACAGTATTCTTCTTTGAGGAAATAATATATAAAAAGTATTATTGCACATCGAAAGATGTACAATTCTTATTAACAAGAATTTCATGTATGTATGGAAATACAAGTTTTCAACATTTTGGGCTGCAAAATAAACCAAAAATCTGGCTTGATTTGGTTGTATCCATTTTACAATGAATCTATTGACCCTAGACGAAAATCGACAGAATAAATTATGCCCAGCTTAACGAGATCTACTCTATGCATCTATCAGTTCTTTCTTAGCAAATCAAGTTTATGAGATACAAGTTTTTTTACCTTTACAAAACTTTGATTTATTGGATTATTTATTGATTAAATTTTAATCTGTTTGTACCAAAGGGACCACAGTTGCAAGTGGAATATCTTATACTCTATATCGTTTTCGCCTAGCTGCTACGGTTCTTGAGATATCAATGAAAATGTGTTTTTCACGACATTTTCCAAGATTTGCCTTCAAAATTTGGCCAAATTTTATTTTTCACCAGATTTTGATGACAATTGGTTCCTATTAGCTTTCGACAGTCTTTCGTACGTGCTGATCACGAATCTGGACTTAGTTTTTCGATATATGGTTTTGAAATATCTTTTTGAGGCGTTCTCAGCTTATTTATCCCCGTAAACATATCTTTTATGCCTTTGGCGCCCGTTTGATGTTATTATCTGAACAATATAGGTAAATACACAACAAATAAACATATAAGAACCCAGGCTATACTTACATAGGACAGAGTAAAAGCAAGTTTCTTCCACCATCCGGTGTGTTGCTGCGCGCGCGTTTTCTTTGAGTCTGCCTTAAAACTCCAGAATTTCTCACACTTGAATCGGAGTGCCGGAGTGGTGCACAGATCGCGAATATGCATCCCGGGATACCATGTTAACCAAAGTATAGTTATTGGAAGAATACTGTAACCAATATAGTATGCTAATTAATTCTGACAAAACAAAATTTTTGTCATAAGTGGCACCGAGGCAGACCGACAACCGCTGCACGTGAGCTCTGGTGATCGATTACTGCCAACAATATACTTACCTGGGCTCAGTGTTTACCAGCAACGGGTCGGTGTCTTCGGCTGTCAAGTTACACGTGAAAGTTAAAATTAGTCATATTCTAAAGTACATTTCCTTCGTAAATAAAAACAACGACATGGTGAAGCGACGGGTGCTTGACGCGGCCCTAATGTCAGCTCTATCATATGATTGTGAGTCGTGGCTGAGCGCGGATCTGAAACCAATCACCAAACTGTACAACTGGGTAATTATTATACAAATGTTGGGCGTGCATAAGAACACCGCTAGTGATATTTGCTACGCCGAGGCAGGCTACCCGTCGCTCCCCGATCTAATAAAATATAGACAACACAAATTATATGTTACAATATGTGGAGGGAATGTAATGGTATGAGTGATGACCCACTACAATTTGCAATCGTAACTGCAATACAGAGCAACATCCCGGTGGAAAAATTAGTCCATGAATTCATAGACAGACAAGTACTTCACTGGGACACACTCATGATAAATGTATATGAAAAATTCCCTAGGGTCGAGTCATCTAGATTGCATACATATAAAGACATAAATCCTATATTGGCAGTACATGGAGTGTAGAAGGGGAGACATTAAAAACACAATCGGAGGGCATTTACACAGTTCCGGTTATCTGGCCACAACTTGTGCATCGAGACTGGCCGGTGGAGTAGGCGAGGGCGCGGGCGGACGTCTATCGCCCGGGGACAGACTGCGTGAGTGTGAACAGATACAGACGGAGCGTCATGTGGCCCAGCACTGCCCACTCGCCCACGGTATCAGGGATTTGTACCAATTCACTACATTGGAAGATATTTTCTCGGAAAGGTACACGAACCAGGTGCAGTGTAAAATAATATATAAATATGGGAAATATATAAGTAGCGGTAATTTATCTGTTTGATTTTGTGTTTGAATTTTTGTCTTATTTATTCAGGATTTTATCTTTGTATTTCATGTACTGACATTTTTTTCATTTTGTTGTCATTAGGCTCATTTTACCTTTTAGTTGAAATGTTTGTCTTTTATTTCATTTTATTGTGAAAGTGGGAGTTGTATCTATGTCAGGGCCGAGGTGGTTATTAATTAATATTATCAATCTTGAGAAAGGTAGCGTTAGAAAAGTCAAGGTGTATGATTACCCCGAATATAATTCTACAATAAATAACAATAAATAACTGGATAGCAGCCAAGTAACAGGAACCAATCAACTAACTGCAACACTAACAATAGTGATATCAGAGCAGGGGCATGTCACTGCCTGGTAAGTCAACAACGGACCGTATCCTAGCGCTTCGTGTCCTGGTGGAACACCGATGTGAGTTTCGACAGGGGATGCTTGCAGCCTACTGTCCTGACTACTGTCTACTACCTGACATCTCAAGAAGGCGTTTGACTCAGAGCATCGTGAATCACTCTGGGATTTTCTGCAACTTCGCGGGATTCCTGCAAGGACTACTGGTTTGATGACTGGTATGTACTCTGGGACTGAGAGTGCTGTGTAGTGTGGGGCAGGTGTATCCAGCTTCTTTCCTGTGAATACAGGAGTGAGGCAAGGGTGCGTCCTTGCCCCATCAATTTTCAGCACTTGTATGGACTGAGTATTGGGCAAAGTTGTAGATCAAAGTGATTGTGGAGCATTCCTCGGCAACACCAGGATCATTGATCTTATTTTTGCCGATGATGCAGTAATCTTTGCTGAGTTGCTGAAGGTCCTGGTGATGGCTCTCGAGGCGCTGCACGAGGAGGCAAAACCTTTGAGACTTGAGGTCTCCTGGCTCAAGGCCAAGGTCCAGGTGTTTGGAGGCTTACTAGATGAAATAGTACAGTCTGTCCATGCGTGCGGCGAGGACACTGAAATCTTGGAAAGTTTTACATACCTTGGTAGCGCAGTTCATAATGACGGCGGGTCACGTCAAGAAATCTTACGGCGGATTGGCATAGCTCACGGTGTTATGGGTAATTATTATTATTATTATTTTTTACATTTGTGCCTATACCGCCTTTAGACAGTGACTTCTAAGGCTCGGATGACAGGCCCTGGATGTTCAATTGAGGGTTGTGATGGTTGGCCCTCGCCCGTGGCGGCGCAGGCAGGATTTTTATAGTGACGCCTGTGATTAGAGGCTCATGCCGCCCCCCTGTGTCCTCCGATGCACTCGCAATCGAATGTAGAGTTAATGGGCAGGACATGTGGGTGTTCTTAGGCCACTCGACGGTGCAAAAAGATTTTGGTTTTCGTCGGGGATCGAACTCGGGTCGCCGAGAACGCTACTCGGAGACGCTAACCACTCTGCTACCGCCTCCCTAATTTGGCGTGGTCGGTACCTGTGCAGAAGGACAAAGCTCCGGATTTCCAAGTCGCTTGTGATACCTGTCTTACTCTATGGATGTGAGACATGGACACTAAATAGCGACTTGAAGAGGTGAATCGATGCTTTTGGTAATAAGTGTCTTCGCAGAATCATGGATTATCGCTAGGATGATTACGTGTCAAATCAGCGATTGCACCGTGAGACTGAATTAAGGCCTATTACCTGCATAGTCCGTTAGCGTCAACTTCGGCTATATGGGCATGTGGCACGCTACCCTGAAACCAATCCTTCCCATCGGGTTGTATCTGTAAGAAACAATCCGGCGTGGAGGAGGCCAAGGGGTCGCCCACAAGGTTCGTGGCTGGGGCAAGTTGATGTTTCCTGTCGAGAGTTGCTTGGTATGGGAAGGGAGATGGGAAAGGAGCCTGCATGGGGACTCGCTCGTGCTGACCCCCGGGAGTGGCGTCGTAGGATGGGCGAGGCGACGCGCCCCCCGCCGTATGCCCCCAATGATTGATTGATTGATTATCTTTTCTTATTATTGAAAATATTATAGACATTTTATAAGATATTAATATGATGATAGAAATAAGAAAAAAAAGGTATAATAACATACGGCATTAGGAATTGGTTTTAAAGAACACAACGACGCTCTTTCACCATTATACACACACAAACACACACACACACACACACACACACACACACACACACACACACACACACACACACACACACACACACTTTAGGGTACTCCATAGTGTAGGGGAAGCACGCTCGGTTCACAACCGAGAAGTCCCGGGTTCGATCCCTGGGCGGAGCGGAAACAGATGGGCTGTTTCCTTAAAACCCGAGCCCCTGTCCACCCAGCAGTGAATGGGTACCGGGTGTTAGCCGGGGTTTGTGACCTGCTCTTCGGGGTGGTGGCTTCGGCCAAAACTAAGCACTAAGGATGAATGATAAAAATGTTGATATGGAGACGGAGCCATACAAGCGTTGCTCAGGCCCTGTAAAATACAACTAGATGAATACAACTAGATGAATACACACACATATATATACACACACAACACACACACACACACACACACACACACACACACACAGTAGTAGTAGTAGTAGTTTATTGACAAAGCATAACACAATACACAGAAAAATCTATACAAAAGAACATCTTATTTGGTTTTGTCCATAATAACACTACAGAAACAAATAAATTTTGAGAGGAGCATATGAAATTACATATAAATATGAAGTACTTCATATACAAAATTGCACAACTCGCACAAATAAGTTCTTTCATTGAATAATTCGCCAATATCAGAAAAGTTCAGCATTGGGTAACTTTCACGGCACCGGGAGGCCAATGGGCAGTCTATCAATACGTGTTTCTCTGTTTGCACCTGAATATCATCACACTGACACACACGTTCCTCTGGCGGTGTACGGCTCCACCTCCCAACCCCTACTTTGAGGTTGTGAGACATGAGACGCAGTCTAGTGAAAGAATCACGTTTATAATCAGGAATATACACTTTACTGGTATATATCGGGTGCACTGTCATAGTCGGGTTCATATCAGTAATATAGTTCGTTAGCCTTGTTGCGCCCTGTGCCTTTTCACGTACGGTTTCTGTTATTTTTCCTAATGGGTTCATATTAGCAATCCCCACACATCTGTCAAGGAATCGAGCTCCAGGCGTATTCGCTTCACTACATATACGGTGCACAAGGCGGAATGGTTCATCAAAATCTATACGAACACGTTTCGACTTCACAAAACTAGACCTTTTTTTTTCAATTATTGTCTGGACTGGCGGGATGCCTGCCTCCACCATACACAGGTTTATACTCGTGTTAGTCGAACACCCAGTAAACACTTAATCAGTTTATTGTACGGCTTTTCTATTCCTTTTATTCTATTCGTCAGCCACGATTCGGAAATGTAACAATGACAACAAATATAACATATAACAATGACGTCGTCACGGCAGCATCAAATACAATTCTTTTGTATATAAACGGCATCTGTGTATTACTTGCACAAAATATTGAGAACTTATTCACAATTGCTTCAGATGCAGTTTCGTGCCGCGCCATAGCTGACTCACTTTTCCCCGAGTCAGTAAACCACGCACCAAGATACAGATATTCAGAGGCATAATCCACACTCACTCCACCACTTGACAAAGATCGCCTGTTATTTATATATATGTTGCCATTAATTACAAAGAATTTGGTTTTCTTCGCATTAATTACCATGCCACTTTCGCTGCAAAACTGCCACACAATATCGAGCTTCTTTTTATTAAAGCGGGTATCACACGAGGCGTTTCGTCGGACTGTTTCGTCGATCCAAACCGGCATTTGGCTTGACCTGTTTGACAACACACTAGCACACGGTTGGGCCAACCGCTTCACCCAACAATAACAAACAAAGATGAAGCGATGACAGCGAGAGGCGCGGAGATTTGTTGTTAATGTTTTAACTTTAGGGGCATATAATATATACGTAGCTACTGGTGATGAAAAGAGAGGAGGTGATTGTTAGAAGAGAACAGCGACAGATGGAGACGCGTTCATGTGGGCTAAATGGGTTATAGTGGACGAGAACTGTGCGGTCGCTACCGCCGGTTAAGGTTAGGTTAAGTTTCGGTTAGGTTAATATTGCCGTCAGGGGGTCGAAGGGGACGGAGCCCCTCCTGTTAGAAGGTTAGGTTCGGTTAGGTTAGGGTAATAATTTCATCCCAGCAGGGCGTGGCAGAGCCCAAAATCGAGTGGCGGGCGGGCGGCCGGCGGACCCGCCCGCCCGCCACTGTCACCTGTAGCCACCGAAACTTGTAGTGGGCGGGCCCGCCCGCCCGCCACAGGTTTCCGGAAAATAAAAATATCTCCATCTGAAAAAGCACCTATTTTTGGCCAGGTAAATGTAGGGTAAATCTTTACAGTAGGACCGAAATTCCCTACACAAATGGGAGTGTGGTTTCTGTTCACCTTAATAGATTCTAAGAAACATTTTCTCTATGAGCTTCCGTCGCAAATCACTACTTTCGGAGATATAAGACGTCCTTAATAGGAAGGAGTGTATATGAGATATGTAAATTAAACTAACCTAACCCCACCTTTAGACTCACTAATCTAACCTAACCTAACCTAATCCCACGCTTTAACCTCCTAACTAAAGCCAAATCCTCATTAAAAAGTGTCCGCGGCAAGGAAAGAACAGAGGCGATGCAGGTCACAAGAGGAAGAAGAGTGAGGCGGACGTAAACACTTTGTTCTTCCCTTGCCGCGGACACTTTTTAATGAGGATTTGGCTTTAGTTAGGAGGTTAAAGCGTGGGATTAGGTTAGGTTAGGTTAGATTAGTGAGTCTAAAGGTGGGGTTAGGTTAGTTTAATTTTCATATCTCATATACACTCCTTCATATTAAGTACGTCTTATATCTCCGAAAGTAGTGATTTGCGACAGAAGTTCATAGAGAAAATGTTTCTTAGAATCTATTAAGATGAACAGAAACCACACTCCCATTGTGGGAGTGTGGGAATCCACACTCGCATAGGGAGGCGAGACAATATTGTCTCGCCTCCCTATGAATAGCATGGTTTTATCTCCAGAAGTAATGATTTGCGACGGAAGCTCATAGAGAGAATGTTTCCTAAAATCCAATAATTAAGGTATACAGAAACCACACGCCCAATTGTGTAAGGAATTTCGATCCTAGTGTGAAATAATACCATATGTAGTCATTGTCTCAGAAAAGGACCGCGCAGTCCTCGTCCATTTTACCGGATCTTGATATTACAGGTGGCCTTTTCTTCATAGGCCAGGCCTTTGAACCGGCTGCTCCTGTAGAAAAAAAAAACACACAAAAGGGAAAATGAACAAAACAAAACAAAACTACATGCAAGCATGCAGTTCTATTGTCTATTTCTCATACACCACATTCTCTCCAAACTCTTTCACTGTCTCAATCATCCGTCCCCTTGTCTCACCTGTCATCACACAGTCCCTGCAGCAATAACATCCATTCTCTTCCTGTCCTTTCAACCACCTCATTCATTTCACATCCCATTTCAGTGAAAACCACACGCATCATTTCCATTCTCTCCCCGTTATACTTTTCAGATCTCATATTCTACTAGTAATCATTCTATGATTCTACCGCAAATTGTAAACACATCAAATCAGCTTCATATTTCTGAAAATCTATCACATATATAATATAGACTGATCTGCATTAATTTTCCTGTAACGTATTATATGATGGTGTTCATTTCAATGCTTAATAATTGCTAACACCATTTATAACTTACAGACAAAGTATAGACTTATTTTGACCCCAGAGTATGTTCGACGAAATGTGCATCATTTTGTATAATTTCACAAAACCATTTCATCGAACAAGTTCGGTGAAATTACCCTCGAAGTTCGACCAAACAGTCCAACCAAATGGCAAGTTCGACGAAACAGTCCGACGAAACGCACCGTGTGATAGCCGCTTAAATTAGACATTTCTCGACTTGTAGCTAATATGACCATCAACATACCATAGTCCATCAACAACAAAACGTGCAGACTACCTAGAAAACCATCGACTCTCACTGTCTTTAACATGCGTACCATATGATCTACGTATATTACAATTTACAAATAACAAACAGTTCGATGGAGCCCCCTGGTGAACGCCAATAGATGCATCCAGGACTGCTGACCTTAAAATATTCTTTGTGCACACATACATCTTTTGTATTGCTCTGATCATAACCTTTCCACATCCTAAGGCCTTGAGACGCTCTATCAGCTTCAATCGGGGACCCTATCATAGGCTTTGCTAAAATCTATAAATAACACATATAATGTTGCTCTCTTATACATACACTACCCGTCAGGGTGGCTCGGTTGGTAGAGCTGCGGGCTCGCGTGTGCAGCGCCTCTGCGCATTCGGTCAGCGGTTCGAGCCCACCAGGTTCGTCCTGACGTGGTGGCGCTTTGTATAGTCAATAACCTTGTAGTTGGTACTTGCAAAGTGTCTAGATAGGATCAAAGTATCTTATCTTATCTCTTATACACTGCATAGTCACATATTAATCTTAAGCTTACAATCTGTTCCATACAGCCTCTGCTTTTTTGAGCACCTGCTTGGCATTTATCTACATTACACCACAATGTCACCCTATTAAGTAATAACGAGTCATAAATCTTGGCAAGCGTATCCATAATGCTAATTCCTCTATAATTGTTACATAACAAACGATTACCCGATTTAAACACCACCACCAACTTACTATAGCACCAATTTAGCGGGTAACTCCCACATCTAAACACTATATTAAAAATAGTCAGTAAAAACATGAGCCATGACACTGGTAACTTTCTTAAAATACCTTGACACACTCCACTGTAACTTTTATTTACATTCATACCATCTAAGGCCTGGTCTAGTTCACTGGGTGTGAAAGGATCATCTAACACACACACACAGCCCCCTCCCCCACACACACACCTTTATTCTTGATTGATGAAGTTTCCTGAACTATATAAACGAAATTCCAGTAGTATTTGTCATTCTTCTCATATGAGGTCTCTCATATTTTATATATAAAAAATAATGAATGATAGGCATTAAAAAGATTGATGATCAAGCCAGGGGAAAAAGAGAGAGAGAGAGAGAGAGAGAGAGAGAGAGAGAGAGAGAGAGAGAGAGAGAGAGAGAGAGAGAGAGAGAGAGAGAGAGAGAGAGAGAGAGAGAGAGAGAGAGAGAGAGAGAGAGAGAGAGAACCACCACGCATTTTCCCTCTTTGCACGTTACCTATCTTCTCACCTTCCATAAACATCCATCCTAAGACATTGACGCTATGAACTCCCGACAAAAATAAATAAGACATGATAATTATAATCTGCATTCCGGATTCTATCATTGCGCAAAAAAGGAAAAATACAACAACTTACATTTCCCTTCTATTATTTTTTAAAAGCTCCACCGATCTATCAAAAAGTCCGCAACAATAAAGTCAAATTGGGGAAAATACGGACTTTTTGGGGTCTCTAGGTCAAAAAGTGTCCAAAATCCTAAGCTTTCTCACCCGAATCATCGCCGCAGCAATACAAGAACAGTTATCAAGAACAGGGAATCAAGAACAGGGAATCAAGAACAGGGAATCAAGAACAGGGAATCAAGAACAGGGAATCAAGAACAGGGAATCAAGAACAGGGAATCAAGAACAGGGAATCAAGAACAGGGAATCAAGAACAGGGAATCAAGAACAGGGAATCAAGAACAGGGAATCAAGAACAGGGAATCAAGAACAGGGAATCAAGAACAGGGAATCAAGAAAATAAAGATGAAATAGATGAAATGAAAAGGGTTGATTTTATACAGTTAATTAATTTTGCGGTGATGAGTATTATATGGAAGTGATATTTGAAGGGAAGTCACAATATGGGCCCTGGTTTGTTTGCTATAAGGTGTCTGTGTGTATGAATGAAATAAATGTTACGCCAGGCTAGTGCAGTACTGTCCCTTGTCAATTAATCACAAGCAACAACTTATCACAACATAATTTCTTGTAAAACCATTGATACCTCCAAGACTCAATCACACTCTATTCGTACACCTACACAAATCACTTATTAGTATATCATACTTTGGTACTTTTTTTCATTTTCTCATTTTTACTTGATTTTGAAGTAATAATTATCTCTTGCCAATATGTGTATTATTGTAAAGGTGGACATATTTATTGGCCCTTTATAAATAATTATAGCATCTCACCACTTGCTCGTTACCTATCTTATCACCTTCCTTAAAATAGCTTCCATCTTAATATACTGACGCAATAAACTCCCAACAACCCCTCGTCCCCCTCAAAAAAAGGATAATTATAATAATCTGATTAAAACCTGGTAGTGTTGAGCTCAAGTTCCCGAGTTCAAGTCCCGCCAGGAACAACTGTTTCTTGTGTTGGACGTCTAATAAACGACGTTGAAAAATGCAGGGTAGAATCATCAGCGTAGGAGTGGAAAGGGCGTTGAGATAGACTTAGGATATCATTAATGAATAATAGAAAGAGAGTTGGTGGTAGGTAAGAACTCTGAGGAACACAACTATTGATAGACTTAGGAGAAGAACAATGACCGTCTACAGTAGCTGCAATAGAACAGTTTGAAAGGAAACTTAAGATAAAGGTGCAGAGAGAAGGATAGAATCCGAATGAGGGTAGTTTGGAGATTTAAGATTTGTGACAGACTCTATCAAAAGCTGGATAAACTTTTCCGTCTTTGTCTATCTACTTCCACCTTTCCTTCTTGCTGGAAGCTTGCTCACATCCAACCTGTTCCTGAAAACGGTGACCGTTCTAATCCTTTAAACTACCGTCATATAGCTTTGAAGTCCTGCCTTTCTAAAGCTTTTGAATCTATACTTAAAATGAAGATTCTTAAGCATCTATCTGCTCACAATCTTATATCTGATCGTCAGTAGGGTTTCTGTGAATTGCGATCTCTTGGCGATGTTCTAGCTTTCATAACTGAATCTTGGTCATCCTCCTTTAGGGGTTTCGGTGAAACCTTTGATGTTGCCCTTGACATATCAAGGGCAATATGTCAAGGGCAACATCAAAGGTTTCACCGAAACCCCTAAAGGAGGATGACCAAGATTCAGTTAGGAAAGCTAGAACATCGCCAAGAGATCGCAATTCACGGAAACCCTACTGACGATCAGATATAAGATTGTGAGCAGATAGATGCTTAAGAATCTTCATTTTAAGTATAGATTCAAAAGCTTTAGAAAGGCAGGACTTCAAAGCTATATGACGGTAGTTTAAAGGATTAGAACGGTCACCGTTTTCAGGAACAGGTTGGATGTGAGCAAGCTTCCAGCAAGAAGGAAAGGTGGAAGTAGATAGACAAAGATGGAAAAGCTTAACCAGGCAGGGTGAAAGCACAGTATTTTTTAGAACAATAAGAGGGAGTGGGACTCCGTCAGGACCGTAAGCCTTCCGAGGATCTAGGCCAGAAAGAGCAAAGAAAACATAATTACGAAGGATCTTAATAACAGACATAGTGTAGTCAGAAGATGGAGGAGAAGGAGAAACAATCCCTTCATCAACCAGAGTTGAATTTTCAGCAAAGGTTTGAGCAAACAGTTCAGCTTTAAAAATAGATGAGACAGCTGTGGAGCCATCTGGGTGAAGCATAAGAGGGAAAGATGAAGAGGAGAAATTGTTAGAGATGTTATTAGCTAGATGCCAGAAGTCACGAGAGGAGTTTGATTCAGAAAGATTTCGACATTTTCTATGATAGACAGATATTATAGTTTTAAGGTGCCGCAACTGCGGGGTTATTGACGCCTATATTTTCTATGAATGAAGGAGTTTTTGATAAGTTGAAGAAGGGATTTGGCATGATTACTGACAGAAATATATAGGGCATGAGTTCCAGGAGATGGATAACCATCCATCTTCTCCGACTGGCGTTCTCGGTGACCCGAGTTCGATCCCCGAAGAAAACCTTTCCCGAAGAAAACCTTTCTGCACCGTCGAGTGGCCTAAGAACACCCACATGCCCTGCCCATCAACTCTACCTTCGATTGCGAGTGCATCGGAGGACACAGGGGGGCGGCATGAGCCTCTAATCACAGACGTCACTATAAGAATCCTGCCTGCGCCACCACGGGCGAGGACCAACCATCAGAGCCCTCAAGTGAACCTCCAGAGCCTACCATCCGAGCCCTGGGTCACCACTGCCTACAGGCGCTATAAGCACAAATAAAAATAAAAAAAAGGAACAAAAAAAAAAATCGCCCGATGGATGGGTTACGGTACCGTCTGTGAGCCATCTCTCTATCTTAGACAGCATGAGAACAAGCAGAGTTAAACCAAGGTTGACGGGCTTTAGGATTAGACAAAGTGTGTGGAATGTTCGCCTCCATGCCAGAGACAATGACCTCAGTTATACACTGTACAAAGAGATGTGTCTCTGACACGGAAGCAATAATCATTCCATGGAAAATCAGAATAGTACTCTCTTAGGTCTTCCCACTTAGCTGAGTTGAAATGCCAGAAACACCTCCGCTTAGGTGGGTCCCGAGGCCACGCAGTGGCGTAGCTAGGTATTTATCATTGGGGGGGCACCTGGGGGGGCACAGGTGACTATGGGGGGGCACTAGATGAGCCGAACAAGCCCATACAGCTGGGGAATTTGGTGGGGACTGGGGACTTACTTTCACTTACAGTGCCAAGACCCCCCCCCCCCCCCCCATTGCATATTTTGCATTCTGACCAATATTGATCAAGAGTATATCTGATGTCGTATGGACTATGGAAGATTATTAGATTTTATTCTAGGAGTGTGTGTTGAGTACTGTAGGGTATCATCCAGTTGCTGATGGAGAACGAAATAAAGCAGTCATGACCGAAAATTAAATACATATATTAACATTTATACAAAATGGAAATAACATAATTGATACTGAAAATAAAGAAAAAGGCAGAAGTTTTAAAGCAGCAGGCGAAGAAATATTTATTTTTCCCACTGAGAAAGTGAGAATACCTCTTAAGCAAAATTCTTCTGTTCTTGTGGTTCTCAGCAAACTTATTAACAAATACTTCTAAATCAAGGCTTTTAACTCGCCTGCTTCCAATTGACAACGCAGCAAGATTACCTAATCTCTCATTGCCCATTGTATTTCTCAGTGTAGTTTTGATTAATTTCAGAGAAGAGAAGCTTCTCTCTGCTGAAACTGATGACACAGGTAATACTACAGAAATTTTGGCCAGTCTGTAGAATTCAGGAAATGCCTCTTCATATGGACCAAGAATTCTCACTAAATCTAACAGTGATTTGGGCTTTTCATTGTCACTTAAATCCTTATAGCGTCATTCTAACATGCGTTTTGCAGAGTGCAGCTCATGGTTAAGATCTTCCTCATTAGCACGAAATGCATGAATAAGTCCAGACATTTTCTCAAAAGATAAGAACTCAGTACTTTGTGGATTCAGTGCCTGTAATGTTTTCATAAGTTCACATGCTTCATTACTGAAGCGCCTTGTTATTTATGTTAACATATGATTTAGGATAGGATAGAAGAAGTTAATTCGTGTTGAATCCTTAAAGTAATCGTCCAGACCCATTTTTTTTTTGCCGAATTATGTTGAATGTACATTCAAAACACCTAATCCACCAAAAATAATTGATTTCCAGGCCTTATTTCCGTAAAAACACGACTTTTGTAAAAAGCGCGCGAAAAAAAAATTCTTCCCTCCAACAGGGCTACGACTGTTATTGATGACGTCAGAACAGGGACGCCCGCAGACACTCTGTCTGGCACCTGTCGGCAAATGTTATGATGAGCGATTGTACTTCGGTGTCAGACAGTGAATCTGTCGCTGTGACAGATTTAGAGTACGATGCTCAATCTGACACCGAAAGAAATGACGCTGGTCGCGTATACTATGAGGAAAACGAACCTCAGATTGTCATGGGATCCTATATGTTTGAGCCCGAGTACGAGGTGGATGAACAGGTGTCTCTTTATCTTTCTTTATCTGTCTCTTTATCTTGGCAGGAGGTATGAGATGTGCACTCGCGCGTATGTCCCCCGGTGAAATTATGAATTATTTAATCATAATTTCTACTAGTTATGGACAATTACAGTATCTTATAAGTTTTAACTACATAATCGATATTAATAAACGGCTGTTATTTACCAAATAAGCAGTACATGAGAACAGCAGGGCTGTCATAAGCAATAATGTCAAGGGCTACTTGGCATTATGTCGGCGAGAGAGAGGCAAGGTGGGTAGGGATGGGTGCCGTGCGAGGCTACATCAGCTGTGTCCCTCCTTCTCCCGCCCAGATTAGCGGCAGTGTTTAGTTTGAGAGAGTTAAAATCATGACTTATTTAGTATCAATTTGAGAGAAATAAGCTGTAGACAGTGTTGTACGTTTACGGTAATGTGAAGTATTATTCTGGATATGGGGCTGAATAATCCCCATATCCAGAACCCCATATCCAGAATAATACTTTACATTACCGTAAGCGTACAACACTGTCTACAGCTTATTTCTCTCAAATTGATACTAAATAAGTCATGATTTTAACTCTCTCAAACTAAACACTGCCGCTAATCTGGGCGGGAGAAGGAGGGACACAGCTGATGTAGCCTCGCACGGCACCCATCCCTACCCACCTTGCCTCTCTCTCGCCGACATAATGCCAAGTAGCCCTTGACATTATTGCTTATGACAGCCCTGCTGTTCTCATGTACTGCTTATTTGGTAAATAACAGCCGTTTATTAATATCGATTATGTAGTTAAAACTTATAAGATACTGTAATTGTCCATAACTAGTAGAAATTATGATTAAATAATTCATAATTTCACCGGGGGTCATACGCGCGAGTGCACATCTCATCCCTCCTGCCTCCCGCTAGCCGTGAGTTACATGACGGCCGCGGTAATTCTTTCTCACTCCATGTCACGTAAAGGAAGCTTCAGAAAGCATATGGGTATAGAGCATTTTGTTCTTAGAATAATTCGGTCTATCTCCTGTATCAACATTTGCATAAACTCGTGTTACACCCTGTATTTATCTCTGTGTTTACGTGTCTCTCTGATCAGCGCGGGAAGATGAGCCTCCCTGATGGTACGTCACCGAGCCTGAGCCTGAGCGTCTGCAAACCTTGAGAGCGTTTTGAAAACTCGGGGAATTTGCAGATTTTGATTGCGGATTATTTAAAAACGGCTGACTGGATACAAAAAGTGACGACGTATTGTTGATATACTCGTTAATGGCTATGCTTTGATTGCATTAAATCAGGAATGATGAAATGGTCTGGACGATTACTTTAACACTGAAATCAGGGTGTGTGCTCCCTGACTGTTTTCCAATATAATCAGTAACAACAAAATCCTGGTGGGTGGTGACCACTGGGAGTATTTAAATAAAACTATAGATCAAGAAATATTTATACAAATGTGTAAAAACCGATATATATTCATCCCTTGACGTATATGGCCACATCAACAAAACTTCACAAAATATGTTATTACCTCATTATAAGGCACGAAACCAACTTGAAATTAATTATAAGAATATGTACATAAGAATTTTATGAACAACCACTCGAATATGAACAATCTCCGAGGTCCACAAAAGAAATTCGGAAATAAAAATTCTGGCGGTATGTAGTACTTTTTTTCCTTAACCAAAACGCCTCCATTGTGTAGACAGTTTCCGTTTCCTTGGTGATCTACACATTCTACACTCCGAAGTATCAAAACCATGAGCTGCTGAGTTTCTCTCAACTTCATCCCACAAAGCATCGGCAGTGGTCGCTGCCGTACAAGGCCACGAATAATCGGTCACTGACTTTTGTGTTGTTATGTCGATCCAGAGAACGCGTATAAGACACGTACAAGAGGGAGACACGTACCAACACAAGGCATTAAAGAAAATTTGTAAGGGTAACTGGTGTAATTTAGTTATGTTCGTTGGTGTTAAAAGTGATCAATAGAAAGTATATGCATTTAACTCAGACTCAGAGGCATGTTTCTTTCTTTCAAGGGTATTATTTTACGACAGGACAAAACTTCCCTACACAATTGGGAGCATGGTTTTTGTTTACCTTATTGTATTCTAAGAGACATTGTCTCGTTCAGCTTTCCGTCGCAAATCAATAGTTTCGGAGATATAGGACATTTTTAGGTGGGAGGAGGAATACGTCTCCTTGTATACAAAATGCCTCCCTCTTCCTCTTCTTGTGACCTGCATCGCTTTTGTTTGGGATTTTATTAAACTTTTTTATTATTGGACCCAGTTAGGAGGTTAAAGGTTAGGTAAGGTAAGGTAAGGTTAGGTTAGGCTGGGTTAGGTTAGGTTAGGTTAGGTTAGGTAAGGTAAGGTAAGCTAAGGTAAGGTTCAGGTTAGGTTAAGTTAGGTTAGGTAAGGTAGCCACGGGTGCGCCTCCGAAACAAAAGCAATGCAGGTCACAAGAAGAGGAAGAGGGAGGCATTTTGTAAACAAGGAGACTTATTCTTTCTCCCACCTAAAATGTTCATATCTCCGAAACTATTGATTTGCTACGGAAAGCTCAAGGAGAAAATGTCTCCTAGAATACAATAAGGTAAACAAAAACCATGCATGCTCCCTATTGTGTAGGGAAGTTTGGTCCTATCGTAAAAATTTACCCTTTCAAGCAGAGGAAAAATATTTATTGTATTTGAGGTCGAGGATAAGTTATCAGTAGAAATTATTCATAATACTCCATATGCATGCTCCCTCAGTCCTACCTAGTGGAACACGGTTTCCACACCACACGGCAACCGTGGCCAGTGGGTGGGCACCTGGGGGGGCACCGGCTTCTCGTGGGGGGGCACGTGCCCCCCATACCCCCCCCCCCCCCCCGTAGCTACGCCACTGCGGCGAGGCGGCAGGTGGAGCGATACGACAGGTTACAGAAATAAGATTGTGATCGAAGGAACCCAACGGAGAGAATAGTTTCATAGAATAAGCAGAAAGGTAAGTTAGAATAAGATCAAGAATGTTGGGCGTGTCTTCAAGGCGTGCAGGAATACGGGTAGGGTGCTGCACTAGCTGCTCTAGGTCTTAGAGGATAGAAAAGCTGTAGGTTTGTTCACCAGGTTTGTCAGTGAAAGAAGATGATAGCCAAAGCTAGTGGTGAACATTGAAATCGCCAAGAATGTACATTTCTGTAAAAGGAAAATGAGATGTGCTCCACCTTTGATGTTCAATCAATCATTGGGGGCATACGCCGGAGGGCGCGTCGCCTCGCCAACCCTACGACGCCACTCCCGGGGGTCACCACGCGCGAGTCTCCATGCAAGCTCCTTTCCCATACCAAGCAGCTCTCGGCAAGAAACATCAACTTGCCCCAGCCACGAGCCTTGTGGGCGCCCCCTTGGCCTCCTCCACGCCGGATTGTCTCTTACAGATACAACCCGATGGGAAGGATCGGTTTCAGGGTAGCGTGCCACATGCCCATATAGCCGAAGTTGGCGTTGACGGACTATGCAGGTAATAGGCCTCGATTCAGTCTCACGGTGCAATCGCTGATTTGACACGTAATCATCCCAGCGATACCCCATGATTCTGCGAAGACACTTATTACCAAAAGCATTGATTCGTCTCTTCAAGTCACTATTTAGTGTCCATGTCTCACAACCATATAGTAAGACAGGGATCACAAGTGACTTGAAGATCCGGATCTTTGTCCTCCTGCACAGGTACCGACAACGCCAAATACTCCCACTGAGCGAGTCCATAGCACCGTGGGCTATGCCAATCCGCCGTAAGACTTCTTGACGTGACCCGCCGTCATTATGGACTGCGCTACCAAGGTATGTAAAACTTTCCAAGATCTCAATGTCCTCGCCGCACGCATGAACAGACTGTACTGCTTCATCTAGTAAGTCTCCAAACACCTGGACCTTGGTCTTAAGCCAAGAGACCTCAAGTCCCAAAGGCTTTGCCTCCTCGTGCAGCGCCTCGAGAGCCATCACCAGGACCTCCAGGGACTCAGCAAAGATTACTGCATCATCGGCAAAAACAAGATCAGTGATCTTGGTGTTGCCGACGGATGCTCCACAATCACTTTGATCTACAACCCTGTCCAATACCCAGTCCATACAAGCGCTGAAAAGTGATGGGGCAAGGACGCACCCTTGCCTCACTCCTGTTTTTACAGGAAAGAAGCTGGATATACCTGCCCCACACTTCACAGCACTCTCAGTCCCAGAATACAGACCGGTTATCAAACCCATAGTCCTTGCAGGAATCCCGCGAAGTCGCAGAAGATTCCAAAGTGACTAATGATGCACTGAGTCGAACGCCTTCTTGAGATCAACATAGGCTGCAAGCATCTGCTGTCGAAACTGATGTCGGCGTTCCACTAGGACACGAAGCGCTAGGATACGGTCCGTTGTTGACTTACCAGGCGTGAACCCAGACTGCTGAGGTCTCTGATGCTTCACCAGATGACTGCGGATCCGTGTCAGCAATAGATGGGCAAGCACCTTGCCTGGCACGCTGAGCAGTGTAATACCGCGGTAATTGTTACAGTCCTGACGGTCCCCTTTCCCTTTCCAGATAGGGACGACCAGCCCCCTTTTCCTGTCAGGAGGAATGGTACCTGATTGCCACACAGCAGTCAGGACAGCATGCAACCCGCGGATCATGGCCTCACCCCCAGCTTTGAGGAGCTCCGCACTGATATTACAAATACCAGCTGCCTTTCTACCCCTCAACTTAGCTACAGCCTCTCTGACTTCGTCAAGAGAGGGTGCAGTTTCGTCAATGGGAGGATCGGCATCCACTGCCTGTAACCATTGGTGTGAAGCTGCTCAGTTGGAGGGTCCACCGTGAACAACTGCCCAAAGTACTCAGCCCAACGAGCCATCTGCCCATCCATGTCCGACACGAGGCGCCCATCTGCTGCTCGAATAGCACTCGCCCGAGATGGAGACTTGGAACGAAGCTTCTTCAGGGCTCGGTAGGCGGGTCGGAGGTCATTAGCGTTCAAATGACCCTCGACATCCTCAGCGAGACTCCTGACATACCTCTCCTTGTCTCTCCCCAGGAGGGTTCTAGTCCGGCGTGACAGAGCCCTGTGCTGGTCCTGGTTCCCAGCCAGCCTGGCAGCGCGACTCTCCTCGATTTTTTGCAGCGTCCTCGTCGAGACAAAACCACGCCTTGACCTCGGGCGCTCCCCAATACACTACTTGGCAGCCTGTAGAGTTCACGTTTGAAGGTACCCCACAGTTCTACAGGGCCCTCGAGGGCACCGAGCACATCAAACCGATTTGAGACTGCCACCGCATACCCATGAGCACATGTCAAGTCCTTCAGTTTTTCAAGATGAAACACAGTATGGTTACCTCTTGAGATTCTTCTGGACTTGACTAAACTTAAGTGTCAGTGAACAAAAGTATGTGTATACTTTCAAGAATCAGCATTCGGGTAAACCTGCAGTTCTGGAGGATCATCCAAACGTTATATTCAATTCAACAGTATAAAGCCTAATCTCATAATCCAGCCCCACACACCCTGTACCAAATTCTACAATACATGTCAAATGAAATATATTCCCTCCGCTATAATTCATAAAGCTTACTCTTCGCTTTTACTACAACCCTTTATTTACGTGGGTAATTTATCTCTACTGTTGTGAATCTCATTAAGACTGGAAAGTTAAATAAATATGTTCCCACCCTCTACAGCCAACTACACGTCGGTAGCACAGAGAAGTTTTGATTAAACATTCGAGTAATCTTTTAAGACGATTGAACATCAAGGTCTGAGGTGTGTTCACTGTGTAATTGCGGGGTGAGTAATGAGCTATGGTAGTAGATACTTACAGGGATGTGATACAGTTTGAGGGAGATGAAAAATCGGCATGATGATCACCAATGCGTGTGATTGCAAGGGGCGCGCGAAAAAAAGCTTAATTAAAAAGTCCATACCAACAACTTTCTTCCAAATGAAAAAATTTATCATCAATCTGTAAATTCTTAATGAAAAAAAATTACATAATTTCAATAAAGATTTATCTCTTGTTTTGTGTATCATGGATTTAAACACGAACCTGACTGTTTATGTTATTTTTTTACCCACCCACCCACCCATTACCCACCCCTACCACCCCTATCACCAACTCCGATTTCGAGGGTGTCAGATGGCTGAGTGATGCGGTTGGAGGGTCTGGCCGGTGTCACGTCATTATCATCACGAATAATCTAACCTTCAAATATGATTATATCATAGTATAAATGTACAGTATTATACATATGGGGCCTACCTACTATAATGCAAACACTTCATTCTCAATTTTTACTGCAAGCACGATTGCGGGGTTCTGTGCGGTTCTACAATTTAGTGTGTTTTGAGCAGCAATATTTTAGCCTCTCGGTCGGGCCTCACTAATATCTATGTTAATGGCTGGCCTTGCAGATGTGGTAGTCAAAAAGTGGTGGTGTGTGTGTGGGTGGTGTGTGTGTCATGTGTCGGATGTGTGCTGTCATGATGGTATTGTTGTGTGGTGTGTGTGTGTTGATATGTGGCTCTGACTGTAGTGCAGTGTGCGTCTTCTGTTGTGTCGTGCACGTCTGGTTGTGTGCGGTTGTTTGTGTGGTGTGTGTTGTGGCGTGTTGCTTGGTGAGGCGTGCACTAGTATCTTGTGAATGTGCGGAGAGAAGAGGAGAGAAAAGAGGGAGATGTAGAGGATGGAGGAGGATGGTATGGGAGAGAGGAGGAGTGAGTGATGTGATGAGGGTGGGGTGAGTGGGGACGATGAGGAGAGAGAGAGAGAAACAAAAAATTTAAGCTGCGTTCATTTCTTTAGAGCAAATTAAATTTTTTTGTTTTCAAACATCCAAATTAACTAAATTTACCCCTCTCCACGCTCCTACTCACAACACAAAAAGAATAAAAAATTTAAGTGGTTTGTTTCTTTGGTAAAATAAATATGATTTAAACGGCATTAAATGTACCTCTTTGTTGTGCCCTTGGACGATTCCTTATGATGTTAAAAAACCCAGAGGATCACTAAACGCGTATTGTATCATGGAACTCTTAAAATAATCTATAACTGCAAAATTTCTCTTTTTGTTGTATTGATCGAATACATAGAACCCTAATTACAAAGCATTGTGATGGCAACCCAAACAGCCACACTGCGGCTGGAATTGTTAAAGACGTTCGAATATAACCGTAAGTGCGTAAGTGTTACTTAGAATCCCCTAGATTACACAAATCTCCCTTATTACACAAATCACCACATTTACACAAACATTTTCAGTGGAATGTGTTATTTTTACCTCACAATATATCCCATTACTGCATTATTCCGAAGTGAGGATAATAAAATATGTTATGCAATTTTCGTTTGTTACTAGTGACGTCATACCAGTATGTCACCGAAAATACAGTGGTAAAAAAATTAGTATGAAAACTTAGTACGACATATTATAGCATGGTGAGTATGTCATTTTCATCAATTGCGGACATAACCGGGGTCGCGTGCAACACCCTACTGAGCCAATGCCGGTCGCGTCAACCACGCGCGAGTCTCCATGCAGCTCCCTTCCCATACCAAGGCAATCACGCGGGGAAGCACTAACCTCGACACACCACAACGCCAGCCTTGGGGCGCCTCTGGCCTTCTCCAGCCGGATTTCCTTCCTCAGATACAACCCGGTGAAGGACAGTTCAGGTGGCGTACACACATGCCATATACCGAAGTTGGCGCTGATGGACTATGCAGTATGCAGGTAATAGGAATCGATTCAGTCTCACGGTGCAATCGCTGATGTGACATGTAGTCATTCCAGCGATAACCCATGATTCTGCAAAGACACTTATTACCAAAGGCATCGATTCACCTCTTCAAGTCGCTATTTAGTGTCCATGTCTCACATCCATTGAGTAAGAAATGGATCACAAGCGTCTTGAACATCCGGATCTTTGTCCATCTGCACAGGTAAAGACAACGCCAAATACTCGTGTTGAGCGAGTCCATAACACCGAGGGCTATGCCAATCCGCCGTAAGACTTCTTGACGTGACTCGCCGTTATTCTGGACTGCACTACCAAGGTATGAAATTGTTTCCAAGATCTCAATATCCTCGCCGCACGCATGAACAAATGTTTCAAAATGTACAGAATGTATTGTATTGCCTCCAAACACCTGGACCTTTTATCTTGGGCCAGGAGACCGCAAGTCCCAAAGACTTTGCCTCCTTGTGCAGCGCCTCGAGAGCCATCACCAGGACCTCCATCGATTCAGCAAAGATTACTGCATCATCGGCAAAAACAAGATCAGTGATCTTGGTATTGCCGAGGGATGCTCCACAATCACTTTGGTCCACAACTTTGCCCAATACCCAGTACATACAAGTGTTGAAAAGTGATGGGGAAAGGACACACCCTTGCCTCACTCTTATATTCACAAGAAAAAAGCTGGATACACCTCCCCCACACTTCACAGCACTCTCAGTCCCAGAGTACAGACCAGTCATCAAGCCAATAGTACATGCAGGAATCCCGCGAAGTCGCAGAAGATCCCAGAGTGACTCATGATGTCACGAGTCAAACGCCTTCTTGAGATCAACATAAACTGCAAGCATCCCCTGTTGAAACTCACGTCGGCGTTCCATCAGGACACTAAGCGCTAGGATACGGTCCGTTGTTGACTTACCAGGCATGAAGACTACTGAGGTTTCTGATGCTTCAACAGATGACTGCGAAAAGAATGGCTAGGTTGAAATCACTAAAGTTGACGCAATCGAACTCATTACTCATTTTAATTAACTGGTGGTCGTATAGCTGGTTGTATATATTTTTTTCGAGCGGATTTTTAGCGGCAAAAATAGAGAATCCACATAATCTACTTTCTCGTATGTTTTCTTGAGGAGGAGGAGGAGAGGGAGGAGGAGGGGGAGGAGGAAGAGGAGATGGAGGAGGAAGAGGAGGAGGAGGAAGAGGAGAAGGAGGAGTTGGAGGAGGAGGAAATTGTATCGGTGTGATAAGAAAGATGCATCGAAAAATTACTCTATTTGACGTATACTTTACATTTCTCCCTCTTCCTCTTCCACCTCCTCCTCCTCTTCTTTCTTACTAATTTCCTCCTGATGCGCCTATTAACCCTGTGTGTGTGTGTGTGTGTGGTGTGTGTGTGTGTGTGTGTGTGTGTGTGTGTGTGTGCGTGTGTGTGTGTGACTGTGTGTGTGTGTGTGTGTGTGTGTGTGTGTGTGTGTGTGTGTGTGTGTGTGTGTGTTTGTGTGTGTGTGTGTGTGTGTGTGTGTGTGTCCCTCTAAGTCATCAGAGATTTTTGAGACTTATCGGGTGGAACCTTTTCAATTTTTCTGTTAATCAGACATTTATAACACTGGGCATACTATCATCTCTAGTTTTAGTGGCTGACGATCTGTCTCTATGCATCTGGCCGACTAGGGGATCTATTTACCGCTTCACTATTTGCCTTCCTTCCTATTTCAGGTGGCATATGTGAATTTGACATTTTTAAAGGTAGTCCAGCTGACGCATTGAATCCGTTTCATGGGTATCAATAATTTTCTTTTATGAGCGAACATCATGTGACTGTCGTTTGCCCTTACGGAACTTCCTATCAACGGGTTTCTGGTTACTATGTAAATGTTGGTTTTTGTTATGCTTCCAGGAAGTTTTTACAAGAAACGTCTCCACTCGAGTGTTTCCGCTCAAATCTCTTCAAAGTTTAACATTCTCTAGAATATCTTTTGTTACTAATACCTTCTCTGAGATCAAGTTCTCTGACGAGTCGCAGTTTGCCGCGGCTTTGGAGAACGCCTTTCCTGATTACCTAAACCCCATTGTTTTCTATCCCAGTGTACTATAGCTACTTTGTTGTTGTGTCAAGCGAGCTATCACGTTGGGCAAGTATCTTTTACGTGGAAAAGCTCAATCTTTACAGGTCTGACAGGTATTACACATTTCTGTAACATGGTTAGGTACATTTTCTTATGTCGCGTGGCGACATAACGACTTCTCCTTGCATGCATGAAGGTAATATTTACCCATACACCCGCCTTGAAGCATTCCTCTATAGTATTTAGTAGAATGTCGTAGGACACCTGTGGTCGAATGCTTCTATTTTGCCAACAATCCTCATTATAACGCCATGAATAATGTAAAACTCGTATATTTTCATTTTGCATAAACCTATGTTGACCATGACAACACTTAATTGTAGCTGCTTTGGTAGGGAATAATGGAAAATAAGTCTAGCCTGACACCCCTAGACCCGACGTCCTGGAGCTGACGGGAGGTTCCCAGACAGCCACCAGATGGCATTGCTCACTGTCATAGTCAATTGCGTTTCTTCAACAATGATCACTCCAGTTTGTTGGTACATCACTCGGATATAAAAAGAAGACGTCCACATTAACATTTATCAATGTAGTGCAACTCACTGTCAGGGAGACACAATTGTCGAGGAGTCCAGTTGTCAAACAGGTGTTTTACACCTAAGCGTGTTTTGTGGTATGTATGAACTTTTATGGTTGATTGTGGTAGTCTGGCATGTCCTGAGCCAGAATCAGCCAGGTACCACTTTGGCACCCTTGAGGAATTTTTTTTATGGGCCAAAAACAAATGGCCGCCAATCGCATAAATCGCATATATAGAATATGGCACAACTTCTTTGATATTGGTGCTAGAGACACAATCTTGGTGTCTATTCCCATGTTTTCCGGGTCAAGGAAGCCATTGATGCCACCCAATCATCAGTATTTTTCTCCACAGTATGATATTGCCAGCATAACCAGATATTATATAGCTTTTTGTATGCATTGCATGTATTATGGTGATGGTTCGCTTATATGCATGTTTTTTTGCCTCCTACAGGTACATAACATCATGAGCCATTATGGATGACCAGTGCTTCTTTGACTGTAGAAATAATTCTTCTCGTCTTATTAACTGTGGCTCAGTAAGAATAGAAACGGTGAGAAAATGTAGTGTTAGACGTGGGGATGGGCTAGCTAACAAACTTGTACCCGGAGTTGAAACAATCAGATGTCACAAGAGTTGTGTCTCCACATATACTTCCGAACGTCATATTCAGAGATACCTATTCAGACAGCAAGCCACATCAACAGAAGAAGTACCACTCAAGAAGTCTCGGCGATCTGGCGACAATTTCATTTTCAGGGAACATTGTCTGTTCTGTGGCGAGAGATGTTTACCAGTTGACCCTTGTAACCCCAGTAGATGGAGAACTGTACTCCAGTGTCGAACTGTGGATTCTTTCAAACAGAAAATATTGCATAAATGTGACTTGTGCAATGATCAACTTGCTGATAACGTCAGGGTAAGAGTCAATGGTGCCCTATCAGATCTGCATGCTGCTGATGCCCAGTACCATGAGGATTGTTACAAGACGTTCACTAACCACAGGAATGTGAGAGCTGCTGCAGGACATGAGGCAACACAAACACCAGAGGACACTTCTCTCAATGATCTAATCCGTGACATATCAGCAGACAAATCCCATGTGTGGAATACTCTTGAAATTCATGCTGCATATATCAGTCATGGAGGCGCTGCACTATCGCGACATAAACTCATTGAACGTCTGGTGAACTATTTCGGTGGTGATCTCCTTGAACTCTCAGGAAATGGAGTTGCTAGCATACTTGTCTTTCGGAGTAAAGCACCGCACCTCCTCAAGCTTGTTGATGAGAAAGATTATATTGATGTGACTACCATTGCTAAGGTGATCAAAAAGGAGTGCTCAATAGTCCCCATTGATAGAGATCGGTACAAGATTAGACTGTCCTTGGAAGATGCCAGTGAAGCATGTAGCGATTTACTTCTGACATTACGGAATATCTGGTGGAACACCTGAATGACAATACCAATGAGCTGGTCATAACATCAGAACATCCAGTACCCCTAGCACTGAGGAATGGTGACATCTCGAGGAGACCTGATCTTCACAACCTTTATTAGGAGGCTGATGTTATTATCGTTAATCAGCTGGTGAAGCTTGTAGCCACAGGCGCCTCAAATATTCGTGTAGTTTGTGATGACACAGACGTCTTCATCCTCCTGATCTATTTCTACCACAAAGAGAAGCTGTCATGTGATGTGGTGATGGTGAGTCCTGTCGCTGGTCGCACACTTATAGATATAAAGGCCACCGCCATTAAACACAAGGACATTGCAGACTCTCTTCCTGGTATCCATGCCATGAGTGATTGTGATATACATCATACCCTTTTGGCATCGGGAAGGCTACGGCATTGAAACCTCTGTACAGCGGGAGATCATTGAGGCTATTGGGACAGGAAGGTGCCGATCTAGATGCCGTGGTATCTGAAGCTACATCCTACATTGCAGCATGTTATGGTTCGAAGTGTGAGGGTAACATGTCTGATGTACGGTACATGATCTGGCAAACCTGAAAATCTCTAGTGCTCCACAGCTCAAATCACTCCCACCCACTTCGGATGCATTCGTGGAGCACGTCTACCGTGCCCATTACCAAACACTCGTTTAGAAGTCGTCTCTGTCAGATCAACCTCCTCCCTCCGCAGATCCTGTACAGTTAGGCTGGACGAACACAGATGGTTATCTGCTCCCCAGAATGCTACCTGAGGATGTGCATCTAGTACCCATTGAAGTGTTACAGATGATCAAGTGTGGATGTGCATCCAGTACCCCGTGTTCAGTGGCATATGTAGTTGTGTGGTTGCTCAAATGTCGTGTTCGATGTTCTGCAACTGTCACGCGGGGCCAGATTGTAACAATGTAAATACCAGAGTAAGGTCATCACAGGTTGACAATGAAGAAAACTGAAGTATTTCTCAGGACTTATCAGCATCTTATGAGTGTTTGGTGTTTCTTTGACAATTTGATGGTGTTCATTGTGTGAATGTGAATGTATAATCAGCCGAGGGCTTTCTTAATGGAGTGTAAGCAGTTTGCAACGAAATTCGAAACCATTGTGTTATCTGTTTTAAGTGCTGTTATTGCTCTACTGTGCTGGTGTTTTTCGATCGTGCAAAATTGTCACAAGCAAAACTCCTCTGATTGTGGAATATCACGTATATACACATATTAACAGTATGAATGTGATCACCTGAAATCATGTACTCATGTATTATGTAATTTCCTGCAGTAATGTGATGATATAAGATGCATAAATGACTTCCTTGACCCTGAAAACATGGGAATAGACACCAAGATTGTATCTTTAGCACCAATAATATAGAAGTTAAGCAATATTCTGTATATGCGATTTATGCGATTGGCGGCCATTTTGTTTTTGGCCCATAAAAAACCTCCTCAAGGGTGCCAAAGTGGTACCCGGCTGATTCTGGCTCAGGACATGCCAGACTACCACAATCAACCATAAAAGTTCATACATACCCCAAAACACGCTTCCCCCTCATATCCACTGGACTAATTCCATGGCCAGCCATAACACCAGCAGCATCTTCTATAAACCTTAAAAACAGCTCAGATGTTCACAGGTTAACATCAACACTGAAGATGATGATGCAGGAACACTTCATTGATCGCTTCTGATCACGATTCTCACAGTAAATCCTCAGGGAACTTAAGAAATTGTGAATAATTACATTCCCTTGAGCCTTCTCAATTACATGAGCCTTCTCAATGGGAGCCGCTTGCTTTGATAGTGGCGCCACTAGTCAGTAATAGTAGTTGTAGTGGTAGTGGTGGTGGTGGTGGTGGTGGTAGTTGTGGTGGTGGTGGTGGTGGTGGTGGTGGTGGTGGTGGTGGTAGTAGTGGTGGTGGTGGTGGTAGAAGTAGTAGTAATGGTGGTAGTGGTAGTAGTAGTGGTGGTAGTACTTGTACAGTAACAGTAGGTGGGGTGGTGTTGGTTGGTGTAGTGGTGGTTAGTGGGTGTAGTGGTGGTGGTGGTGGTGGTGGTGGTGGTGGTGGTGGTGGTAGTAGTGGTGGTGGTGGTGGTAGAAGTAGTAGTAATGGTGGTAGTGGTAGTAGTAGTGGTGGTAGTACTGTAGTAACAGTAGTGGTGGTGGTGGTAGTAGTAGGGGTGGTAGTGGTGGTGGTGGTGGTGGTGTGGTGGTGGTGGTGGTGGTGGTGGTAGTAGTGGTGGTAGTGGTGGTAGAAGTAGTAGTAATGGTGGTAGTGGTAGTAGTAGTGGTGGTAGTACTGTAGTAACAGTAGTGGTGGTGGTGGTAGTAGTAGGGGTGGTAGTGGTGGTGGTAGTGTGGTGGTGGTGGTGGTGAGTAGTAGTAATGGTGGTGGTGGTGTAGAAGTAGTGTTGGTAGGGACTGTAGTAAGTAATGGTGGTGGTGGTAATAAGCAGTAGTGGGTGGTGGTGGTAGTAGTAGGGGTGGTAGTGGTGGGGTAGTGGTTGTCCCCAGTGATAGCAAGGCGAATCCTATTTCTTCCTTCCTTTCCCTTCCTGCCTTCCATCTTCCTTTCCTCCTCCGCCTTCTCCTCTTTTCCTCCTTTCTGTCTCTCATCACTAAATTTGCCTGGCTGTTAATTAATTATAGGGCGACCAAGGACCCGAGAGAGAGAGAAAGGAGAGAGAGAGAGAGAGAGAGAGAGAGAGAGAGAGAGAGAG
>JACEEZ010025763.1:102500-125000 GCA_016584305.1 Chionoecetes opilio | reverse complement strand
CTACCTCCATTCCAATGCAATTATTTTACCATCCATAAGTATGTATCATGACGGTCGTAAGATGGTCACGATGGAGTCATGATAGCTGTAAGACTACGTCACGAATGCAAAATCAACGGTCATTTTGTCGTCACAATAGAGCTACGATAACCACGATAGTGCCATGACGATGCCATGAACATATCACGATAGCGTCAAGAGCTAGCAACATGCCTCACACGTGGGTGGGTGTTGCCATGGGGATGGAGAAGGAAGGGGCGGTAGAGATGAAGATGGGAGAAACAGGGGGGGGTGTTGGTGATAGGGAAGAGGGGTAAACGTGGGAGGGGGGTTGTAATAAGGAAGGGGGTGTTGGTGTTGGTGGGGAAACGGGAGGGAGGGTGGTTGGGGATGTAGAAGGCGTTGTTGTTGTTGGTGGGGATGTGAGTGGTTAAAGGGTGGTGTCACCACGTGGTGAGGGAGTAGGGGGAAGGGAGTCGCGGGTGGGTGGAGGTGAATGAGAAAGGGGGGAGAAGGCGGAAGAGGGTGCATAAAAGGTAAGGTAGGGATGACAGCGCGCGTAACGGTTTCTTATCGTCACGATAGACATACGACGATCACGATAGCGTCACGAAGCTGCTACATATATAACGATAGCGTCACGATAAACTTACGATAGCGCTGCGTTGGGTACAAAAATTGGGGAGCTTCCCGATTTTTTAGTGCACGCACTAACTTTTCGTGGCCTCGGCCGAGCGCGTCACGAGCGTCACGATCAGTCACGATGGAACCATAACCAAAACCATGACGGCGCTGCGCATTGCATTGTTGGCGCGTTCGTGGTTCCATTATGGAATGCGTGAAAGGGGTTTAACCGGAAACAATGAATTTCTCGAAGGAAAGCTGCAGGTTCTACATCTTCACTAGGTGGAAACTGGGGAAGAAGGCAACAGAGGTCCGAGGGGAGTTGTTACAAGTGTGTCCGGAATCTGCTCCATCACTGGAAACTGTTTTTTCCCGCTGGATTCGCGCTTTAGCGGCCGGTAGAACTGAGCTGGAAGATGAACCGCGCTCGGGGCGCCCTCGCACCTCCGTGACCATTTCGTGACCATAAAGGATTTCGCAGCCTTTTTACCATCTTCAATTCTCAAGGACCAATGTGTGCGGATGTGATGTCTCAACAGTCTATTACCACAGCCTAATACTACACAGACCAGGTCCTTCCGCAAGTCCTGGAACACTTGTCCGCACCAACCCGCCGCCGATCGCGACTTTTGCTGCACCACGACACTGCTGCACCCCACAACGCTCGCCTCACTGTGCAGTCCCTGGAGCAGCAAGGGATCACCTTCTCCCCCATCCACCCTACTCACCCGACCTTGCTCCTTGTGACTTTTGGTTGTTCCCTAAGATTAAAGCTGCGATCGCTGGCAAGCAATTTCATCGCATCCAGGACCTGGCACGAACAGTCAATTCAGAACTTCGGGGTATAAAGGCTTCTGAGTACCGCAACTGCTTCATGAAATGGCGAAGGAGGATGGAACGCTGCATAGAGGCAGGAGGGGAGTTCTTTGAAGGAATGTAGGACATTGTTTTGATTTTCCTATATGCCATTAAAAGTTAAAACATATGCTTTGACTGTAATTACTTTCTGATCGCCCCTCGTATATAACGCTATACTAGTTTACAGTTTTTTTCATCTCATCGATATTCTTATTACACATTGGACTCTTTCACATCATAATTGCGTACGTAATTTATATAGTGTAAATTTAGTCTAGTCCACAAAGCAATATACTTCCTTACTATTGTATTTTGGGTTTTGTTCTTATATTTCTACGATTTCTATTCTTCCGAATAGAGAAGCATAAAATCCTTTCAAAACGTAAATTCAACAATTTTTTGTAGTAAATATTGTATCTTAGTCTAAAAGGGACAAAGAGTGTCACTGAAGAGAAATCCCGGGTTCAATCCCCGGGACGAGCGGAGAAAGATGGTTGGTCTCCTCAAAATCTCAAACCACTGTCTATCCAGCAGTGAATGGGTACTGGGTGTTAGCCGGGGGTTGTGACCCGCCTCCCGGGATGGTGGCTTCGGCCAACACTTAGCACTAAGGAAGCATAAAAAAATGTGGATATGGAGACGGGGCCATACGAGTGTAGCTCAGGCCCTGTAAAATAGATCTAGAAAAATACAACTAGGTAAATACACGATGGTACAGTGGATAGAGCGTTGGTACGCCATACTGTGGCCAGTTCGAATCCTTGTTCGCTCCAGGGAATTTTTCACTGACATTCGGGCGGTTATTGTCCCCCTTGAGCAAGGGGATATGGGTGTGTGGTTTGTGAGATCCCAGCATACCCTAAGATCGGTCATAATGAGTTCGCGTGGACAAGACCATAGGTGAAAGACACACGCACAGACACACACTCCAGTATTTTCTCTCACTATTTCACTTTTTCCCTTCTGTCCCCAAAGTGAGTGAAATAAAAGCAAACAAAAAGACGGATATCATCTACCTTTTCTTTACCGACCAATTCAATTTTTCTCTCTCTCTTCTCTCTCTCTCTCTCTCTCTCTCTCTCTCTCTCTCTCTCTCTCTCTCTCTCTCTCTCTCTCTCTCTCTCCTCCTCTCTCTCTCTCTCTCACGCACACGCACACGCACACGCACACGCACACGCACACGCACACGCACACACACACACACACACACACACACCTTCTCCCTTTAATTGCAAACCTCTAAAGTTACCAACACAAACTCAGACCAAAACTTCCTCTCTTCTCACCTCTTTTCGTTACATCAACACTCCTTTAAACTGTTCCCCAAAGCCTTACCTTCCGCCACCATCCCATCAACAGCTTTGCCTTTACCCTTCGTTGCCTCTGCGCTTCCCCTTCAACGTTTCCCTTAAGTCCTGTTCCCTGCTCTCCCAAACCTTGTATCTAACCTTCTTCTCTCTCTTTCTTTACATCTGCAGCTCTTACAGTAATTCTCTCTTTGTCTCTCTGTATCTGTCTCTCTGTCTCTCTGTCTCTCCATTAAATATAAGTCTATTTCTTTTCATCAAACTCCTTTTTACCTTCCTATTCTAATCAAGCTTTTTTTCTAATAATATCATCATAATTTTCTCTTTGTTTCGTGTCTCCTCAGGCCTTTGTGTTCCACGTGGTGCGGGGACCTTTCATCGAGGACTTCTACCAGTGTGTGACCTACGGACTGTACAAGACTGCCTGGCTGGAAAAGCTATACGCCGTGTTTAGCCTCGTCTGTATGTTTGTATTGCCGCTGCATATCCTGCTCTTGACTTATACATCGACCTTCATCACCTTGCATAGTAAGTGTGTGTGTGTGTGTGTGTGTGTGTGTGTGTGTGTGTGTGTGTGCTTGTGTGTGTGTGTGTGTGTGTGTGTGTGTGTTGGAAAAAAAATATTATGTGATACGATTCTGACTAATTGCAAAGGAAACATTCTACTATTTACTACTCCTATTCCTACTACTACTACACCTACTCTTACTACTACTACTACTACTACTACTACTAGTAGTAGTACTACTACTACTAGTACTACTACTACTCTTACTACTACTACTACTACTACTACTACTACTCCTACTCCTACTCCTATTCCTACTACTACACTACTCGGGTACTCCGTAGTGTAGTGGTTAGCACGCTCGGCTCACAACCGAGAAGTCCCGGGATCGATCCCCGGGCGGAGCGAAGATAGATGGGTGGTCTTTCTTAAAACCCGAGCCCCTGTCCACCCAGCAGTGAATGGGTACCGGGTGTTAGCCGGGGGTTTGTGACCCGCCTCCCGGGGTTGTGGCTTTGGCCAACACTAAGCTGCAGCTGTAGATCACTATGACTCTGAGGAATTATCCTCTAAACAAAAAAACAAGCAAACAAACAAACAAACAAACAAACAAACAAACAAACAAACTACTAAAAAAACAAGCAAACAAGCAAACAAACAAACAAACAAACAAACAAACAAACAAACTACTACTTCACCATTTCTACTACTATTAATAATGAAAGTGACTAATAATAATAATAATGATATGAACAACTTAAGAACTCAATATAAAGTTGCCATTACAAATGTTCCACTCGCTCGCTAGAACACAAACATTGATACGAGTAAAGCAACAACATTTAGAAGGAACAGAGAATCTCTACATTCAAGAGGAAGAAAAAAGAACAAAACTTGTACTAACAAGGCGGTGTGGACAACACTAATCCTATTTTTCTAACGCCTTTCTCACTTTCTATTGTTCATTTATCGTCAACTTAACACTTTTCCTTTTAACATTCTCGTTTTCTATCACCCTACTGAGCTGATTACGAAGTGAAGGGGGTGCTTAAGAAAATATATACCCCTAAAAAATCGATAAGACTAGCGGGATTACATGATGAATCCCAGAAATAAGGAGAGAGAAAAACATAAAAATATATAGTAGCGAAATGTAAAAAATGAAATATAGGAAATCGAGAGTGTGGAAAAGGAGAAGTCATAAAGTTGTCCTAGGAAGAGGAAGGGACGACAAAATTACAGCTAGGGAGAGAAATATATGGAGGCCTGAGAGGGAGAAAAGATTTAGGAGACAGGAGGAGGAGGAAGGAGGAAGGCGAATGAAGGAAGAGGAGGCAGGAGACATGAGGCAGGAGGAAGGAGGAGGAGGAAGGAGAATGAAGGAAGAGGAGGCAGGAGACATGAGGCAGGAGACATGAGGCAGGAGACATGAGGCAGGAGACATGAGGCAGGAGACATGAGGCAGGAGACATGAGGCAGGAGGAAGGAGGAGGAGGAATATGAGAGGCACAAAAGCAGACATCTAGTAAAAATAATAAAAATAATCTTGTACAACATCTGATTAAAAGCTACAATGCAAATGCGATCTATACAAAATAATTTAGAAACAATAATAACTGTTTAATATTTACTAAATTGCCTCATTTTCATACTCTTTCAAACTTAGGCAAAAATATGTATGTTTTTCTACACCTTCAATTACGGTTCAACGGAAATTATTGAGTAATTAGTAGCAGTGATAAACCCTTTAAGATATAAATGAAAAAAATACACAAAAGAACATGACCTCAAATTTATTTTTAGTAAGCAGGAACCTTATAAACGACTATTGTGCCACACCTCCCGAACTAAAGTGGCCCTCCCACCCTTTGTATATTCTCTCACTGTCTCCTTTATGGGGACTGCCAACTAAGCGTTCTTTTTCTTACTTCTTTTTTTTTTTGCTACTGGCCAGTCCTTCTGATGTACCCCCCCCCCCCACCCTCCACCCACCCACCCACCCACCCACCCACCCACCCCCACCCACCCACCCCCACCCACCCACCCCCACCCACATAAGAACAAACATAAGGACAAAGCAGAGAGACTGCAAGAAGGAAATAGAATATATCAAGATCCAAAGATATAATGAGTGAAATTCTAAATAAACATTTCTAGCAAGAATCCACAAAAGAATCAAAATTCAGCGAACCGCAAGGAATGAAAAAGATCCTGAAGGAGTGGAAAATAAAAATAAAGAGGGAGGAAGTTTGTGAATTGTTGAAAGAATTGGAGGAGAGAAACGCAATATGGCCAGATGGAGTGGCTGGCTATATTTCAAAGGAGTGCAGAAAGCAGCTGGTCGAGCCAGTATATGATATAATAAAGTGCTCATTAACAACAAGAAAAGTGCCAAGGGATTGGAAGAGAGCGAGCTGATATAGCGCCAATCTATAATAATGGAAAGAAGGAGAACCAATAAAGCGTAGGCCAGTGTTATTGATTAGGACAGTATGCAAGAGATGTGAGAAAATACTAAAAATCAATGGGCGGAATATTTGGAAAGTGAAGGCATACTAACAGACCGGCAGTATGGTTTTAGGAAAAGGAGATCATGTGTGACCAACTTAATAAGCTTTTATTCAAGAGTAATTGATACAACATGTGCATAGGAATGAGATGGATGGGTAGATTGTGAATATCTAGATCTAAAAATGGCTTTTGATAAGGTTCCCCAAGTGAAGCTACTTTGGAAATTGGAAAATATAGAAGGAATCAAAGGGATGATCAAAACCTGGATGGAAAGTTATCTGAGAGGAAAAGAAATGAGAATAGTAGTAAAGAATGAAAAATCGGAATGGAGAAAGGTATGGGATAGCACAAGAATCAGTTTGGCACCAATAATGTTCACGATTTATATCAATGACATGACTGATGAACTGAAAAGTTATATAGGTTTGTTTGCGGATGATGAAAACTATTAAGAGAAATATATAGCTCTAAAGATTGTGAAACACTACAAAATTACCTGAACAAGATCTACGAATGAAGCAGAAGATGGGAAATAGAATTTATGTGAATAAGTGTCATGTGATGGAAATTGGAAAATGCGAAAACAGATATAAATGGTCATATAAACTGGGGAATTAAGTAATTACGAAGGTTCATGAAGAAAAGACCTGGGAGTGATAATGCAAGAAAACCTACAACCAGAAAAACATATAGAGAAAATATTTCGAGATACGTGCCTATTGTTGAAGAATTGTTATTGTTATTGTTAGAGTGGCATTACATGACATGGACAAAAATATGATGAAAAAGATACAATACAAATTACTACAATGATCCGACCAACAATGGAATATGCTGCCATTGTGTGGTCCCCATATAAAAATAAGCATGTGAAAAAGTTGGAGAGGCTACAGAGAATGGCAACAAGAATGGTACCAGAGCTAGGAGAACTGACGTATGAGGAAAGGTTGAAGGAAATAAAAATATAAACATTTGAACAACGAAGAGAAAAAAAAGAGACTTAATTTAAAAAAAATAACTGATAACTAGGATGGAAAAAACTGACAATAAGAGAATATATACTGACTCTGAAACAAAGAGAAGGTCGATACACAAGAGGACATATAAAGCAACTAGGAAAAGGGAGATGCCTGAACAACATAAAGAAGTACAGCTTCCCTCATAGAAATATAGAAGTTTGGAATGAACTAAATGAGGAGGTGATATCGGCAAATAATGTGCACCAGTTGAAAGAAAGACTGGATAAATATAGATACGGAGACGGGACCACACCAGTGTAGCTCAGGCCCTGTAAAACACAACTAGGTAAACACACACACACACACACACACACACACACACACACACACACACACACACACACACACACACACACACACACACACACACACACACACACACATAAACACATATACAGACGTAAAGACAGGATTGCAGGCTTTTTGGTCCTATTGGGTCACGAGGTTAGAATGATGAGAGAATTAACACTTACATAAAGGTTGATGGGAAGAAGGGCGCGAGGTTGCTGTAGGAAGAAGAAATGTGTATTAGCAACATTGCTCGTGTTGATGATGGTGAATATAATGATATTAATAAAAACGTCAACAACAATGATAAGAATGATAATGGAAATAATGGCAATACTACTGCTGCTAGTTATAATACGTAATACATGATAATAATGATAAGGATGATAATGATAATAGTAATAGTAATAATAAATAATAATAATAATAATAATAATAATAAAATTGATAACACTAATAAGAGGAAGCAAAATAAGTAGTTATATGTTAAAATTCACTTTCACAACCTACCCCCCGAAATAAATAAGTATAAAAATATGGATAAGTAAAACGCCTCTCTCTCTCTCTCTCTCTCTCTCTCTCTCTCTCTCTCTCTCTCTCTCTCTCTCTCTCTCTCTCTCTCTCTCTCTCTCTCTCTCTCTCTCTCTCTCTCTTCTAACACCTCCTTCACCCCCGGCCGACAGAGAGCGAGAAAGTGTTCAGGAGCGAGAGAACCACCCTGGGGAACACCTGCCCGGAGTTTAACCGAAGACGGCTCCTGAGGAAGGCCAAGATGCGCGCCCTTCGCATCTCTGTGGTCATCGTGCTCGCCTTCGTCATCTGCTGGACGCCCTACTACATGATGATGATTATCTTCCTCTTCACCAACGTGGAGGATAATGTGAGTATGTAGTATTGGTAGTAGTAGTAGTAGAAGTAGTATTAGTGGTAGTAATAGTAGTAGTAGTAATATAAGTAGTAGTGGTGCTGGTATTGGTGGTGGTGGTAGTTGCATTGGTAGTAGTAGTAGTAAAATTGATAGACTCCTCCTTAGTCTATCAATAGTGGTGTTCCTCATGCAGGGTTCTGTTCTATCACCCACTCTCTTTCTATTATTCATTAATGATCTTCTAAGTCTAACTCAAAGCCCTATCCACTCCTACGCTGATGATTCTACCCTGCATTTTTTTACGTCGCTTATTAGAAGTCCAACTCAACAGGAACTAAGTGATTCACGGAGAGATGCCACCGAGCGCCTAACTTCTGATCTTTCTATAATTTCTGATTGGGGCAAAGCAAACCTTGTTTTGTTCAATGCCTCAAAAACCCAATTTCTTCACTATCTACTCGACAAACCCTACCAGAAAATTATCCCCTCTTCTTCAATGACACTCAGCTGTCTCCTTCTTCTACAATGAACATTCTTGGACTGTCCTTTACTAAAAATCTGAACTGGAAATTTCACATCTCCTCTCTTGGGAAAACAGCTTTTAAGAAGTTAGGTGTCCTGTGGCGTCTGTGTCTTTTTTTTTCTCCCTCCCAGTTGCCTGCTCTCTACAGGGGCCTTATCCACCCATGTATGGAATACATAAGAACATAAGAAAATAAGGAAGCTACAATAGGTCGTGAGACCTACACGAGGTAGTTCCTGTTACTTAACACTACCTACATCCACCTCTTCCCCATCCCATCCATGATTTATCCAGACTCCTTTTAAAGATCCCTATTGACTCCGCACTGACCACCTGACGACTGAGTCCATTCCAATCATTCACCACCCTATTTGTATGAGTATGTCTCACATGTTTGGGGAGGATCCACTCATACAGCTCTCCTAAACAGGGTTGAGTCAAAAACTTTTCGTCTCATCAACTCCTCTCCTCTGACTGACTGTCTTCAATCTTTAAATCACCGCCGCAATGTTGCTTCTCTTGCTATCTTCTACCGTTATTTTCATGCTCACTGCTCTTCTGAACTTGCTAACTGCATGCCTCCACCCCTCCCGCGGCCTCGCTGCACAAGACTTTCGATTCATTCTCATCCTATTTTGTCCATCTTCCTAATGCAAGAATTAATCAGTATCTTTACTCTTTCATTCCTTTCACTGGTAAAGTCGTGAACTCTTTTCCAGTTTCTATTTTTCCACTTTCCTATGACTTAAATCTTTTTCAAAAGAGGAGTGACAAGTGTCCTCCCGAACTCAATTGTCCCACACCCATTTCTTTATTCTTTCAGTGTCTTCTTTATAAGGACTGGGCCGACTGGCAACTAAGCGGGTTTTTTGTTACTTTGTTTTTGTAATGGCTTTGTGATGTAAAAGAAATAAAAAAAAGTAGTAGAGGTACTAGGAGTACTAGTAGAGGTGGTAGTGGTAGTAGCAGTAGTAGTAATAGTAGTAGTAGTGGTAGTAATAGTAGTAGTAGTAGTAGTAGTAGTTTTACTATTGATAATGATAATAATGATTATAATAATGATAAAAGTAATAAAATAATAATAATGATAATAATAATGAAATTTTATTAATAAAAACAATAATACGAAGAAGAAAAATGAGAAAAAGAAGAAAAGATGAAGAAGTAGAACTTAAGTCATTATAATAATTATCATGTCTTACCTATAATAACTTTGCTTACTGCAACAACAACGACAAAATATTTCTTAGTTATAACTTGCCTTTGTTTTATGTTAATGCTTTCTCATTAAAATACTTAAATAACACCAAGAATAGATCAATCTTCTAGCCTTATGTTACTCTCCTTTTCGTCTGCTATATATAGTTATATGATTCATCCGTCTCCTTCTTGACGTGTTATAGCTCTTTTACTATCTAATATTTCCTATCACTCTGTTAAGTCTCTCATCACTTCATCTCCTCACTTCCTGCAACCTTTTATACCATCTCATTCTACGTACTTCAACACTTCCCTACAAGACTGTAAAGTTCTATCTCCTTCTCTCCTTCCTTGACCTGTTTAGCCTCTCTTCTCATTCTTCTCCTCACTTCACCTTTATACACTCTCCACTTCTTCCTTATTCTTAGCACCTGCTATGCCTCTTTCTCCCTTCTCTATTCTTCTTCCTTGCACTGTATAGCTCCTCCCAATTCCTATTCCTTCCTGCACCTTTATATGCCTTCTTCCTCCCTTCTCTATTCCTCCTTCCTTGCACCTGTTATAGCCTCTCTTCCTCCCTTCTCTCCTCCCTTGCACCTGTTATAGTCTCTCTTCCTCCCTTCTCTATTCCTTCCTTGCCTTATCAACTTAAGTCTCGAATATGTTGCATTTCTCCATCAATTATTTTTTTCCTCCTCCTCCTTATTCTCTTCCCAGATATATTGTTTATGTACGGGAGAAAGGGGGGCAGCTGGTGCAGCACCCTATCCGTATTCCTGACCGCCTTGGAGACATGCCCAACATTCTTGATCTTATTCTAACTACCTTCTAACAACCCTTCTGCTTACTCTGTGAAACTTTTCTCTCCGTTGGGTTCCACCAATCAGAATCTTATTTCTGTAACCTGTCCTATCGCTCCGGTGCCGCCCCGGGACCCACCTAAACAGAGGTGCTTCTGGCATTTCGGGGAGGCGGTAGCAGAGTGGTTAGCGTCTCCGAGTGGCGTTCTCGGTGATCCGAGTTCGATCCCAAGTGAGAACCATAAATCCACTTAAAATCTTTCTGCACCGTCGAGTGGCCTAAGAACGCTCACATGCTGCCCATTAACTCTACCTTCGATTTCGAGTGTATCGGAGGACACAGGGGGGCGGCATGAGCCTCTAATCACAGGCGTCACTATAATAATCCTGCCTGCGCCACCACGGGCGAAGGCCAACCATCACAGCCCTCAAGTGAACCTCCAGGGGCTACCTAAACCTCCAGACCTAAGGCAGTGCTTCTCTGATTTTCCATGGAATGATTATTGTTTCCATGTCAGAGACCCATCTCTTTGTGCAGAGCCCATAACTGAGGTCATAGTCTCTGGCATGGAGGCGTACATTCCACATACTTTCTCTAATCCTAAAGCCCGTCAACGTTGGTTTAACTGTGCTTGTTCTCATGCTGTCCAAGATAGAGAGGCGGCTCACAGACAGTACCGTAACCATCCATCTCCTGAAACTCATGCCCTTTATATTTATGCCTGTAATCATGCCAAATCTTTGACTCAACTTACAAAAACACCATTATTCATAGAACATGTCAAAATCTCTCTGAATCAAACTCTTTTCGCGATGTCTGGCATCTACCTAATAACATATCTAACCTAACAATTTTCTTCTTCGTCTTTCCCTCCTATGCTTCACCCAGATGGCTCCACAGCTGTCTCATCGATTTCTAAAGCTGAACTCTTTGCTCAAACCTTTGCTATAAATTCCACTCTCGTTGATGAAGAGCTTGTTCCTCATTCTCTTCCATCCTCTGACTATATTATGCTTGTTATTAAGATCCTTCGTAATGACGTTTTCTTTGCCCTTTCTGGCTTAGATCCTCGGAAGGTTTATGGTCCTAACGGAGTCCTTCTATTGTTCTCAAAAACTGTGCTTCTGTGCTTGCACCTTGCCTGGTCAAACTTTTCCGTCTTTGTCTATCTACTTCCACCTTTCCTTCTTGCTGGAAGTTTGCTCACATCCAACCTGTTCCTAAGAAGGGTGACCGTTCTAATCCTACAAACTACCGTCCTATAGCTTTGACTTCCTGCCTTTCTAATTTTTTTGAATCTATACTTAATAAGAAGATTCTTAAGCATCTGTCCTCCCCTGCTGGAGGCCCGATAGACACAAACAAAAATCTATCTGCTCACAATCTTCTATCTGTTCGTCAGTACGGTTTCCGTAATGGGCGATCTACTGGCGATCCTAACTGAATCTTGGTCATTCTCCTTTAGGGATTTCGGTTAAATTTTTGCTGTTACCCTTGACATATCAAAAGCTTTTGATAGGGCCTGCCACAAATCTTTAATTTTCAAACTACACTCAATCGGTTTATATCCTTCTCTCTGTACCTTCATCTTAAGTTTCCTTTCAAACCGTTCTATTGCAGCTACTGTAGACGGACATTGTTCTTCTCCTAAGTCTATCAATAGTGGTGTTCCCCAGGGTTCTGTCCTATCACCCACTCTCTTTCTATTATTCATCTTTATATGATCGTCTAGGTCTAACTCAAATCCCTATCCACTCCTACGCTGATGATTCTATCCTGCATTTTTCAACGTCGTTTATTCAACAGGAACTAAGTGATTCACGGAGAATTGCCACTAAGTGCCTAACTTCTGATATTTCTATAATTTCTAATTGGGGCAAAGCAAATCTTCTTTTGTTCAATGACTCAAAAACACAATTTCTTGACCTATCTACTCGACAAAACCTACCAGATAACTATCCCCTTATCCTTTACTAAAAATCTGAACTGGAAATCTCACATCTCATCTCTTGCTAGCATCTAAGAAGTTAAGTGTGCTGTGGCGTCTGCGTCCATTTTTTTCTCCCTCCCAGTTGCTTGCTCTGTACAGGGGCCTTATCCGCCCATGTATGGAGTATGTCTTACATGTTTGGGGAGGATCCACTCATACAGCTCTCCTAAAGAGGGTTGAGTCAAAAGCTTTTCGTCTCATGAACTCCCCTCCTCTGACTGACTGTCTTCAATCTTTAAATCACCGCCGCAATGCTGCTTCTCTTGCTATCTTTTTCTGTTATGTTCATGCTCACTGCTCTTCTGAACTTGTTAACTGCATGCCTCCCCCCCTCCTGCGGCCTCGCTGCACAAGACTTTCTACTCATTCTCATCCCTATTCTGTCCATCTTCCTAATGCAAGAGTTAATCAGTATCTTTACTCATTCATCCTTTTCACTGGTAAACTCTGGAACTCTTTTCCTGTTTCTATTTTTCCACCTTCCTACGACTTATATCTTTTCAAAAGAGGAGTGACAAGACACCTCCCGAACTAAATTGGCTCACCCCCCATTTTTTATTCTCCTACTGTCTTCTTTATAGGGACTGGCAATTAAGCAGGATTTTTGTTACCTCTTCTTTTTTGTGTGCCCTAGGCCAGTCAGTCCTTTGTGATGTAAAAAAAAAAAAAAAATATTATTTGCTTTACATGTTACAAATTTCACGGAAGGTAACAAAGGGTTAAATATAGTTTATTACTTAAATTGTTACAATTTTAAGCTTCTCTGAAATTTGTTAAAAATAAAAGTAAGTCTTTGTCGATAGAAAAAATGTATTAATTAAATAAATGAATAAACAAAAAAAATACAGAAATATAAAACTATACGTTAGGCTCACACACAAAAATAGTCAAAGATAAAGATATGTGATTTACTTTTTGTTAATATAATGTTGAGTTGAGAATGAAATGTTTAAGAGAAGTTTAGGTAACTGTCTTGGAATTTATATTACTATGCTATTGATGAGTTTAATTTCTCCTAACTAATGAGTCTTGATGTTTCAACCACGTATCGTACTGCTAAGCGACCATTGGATTCCACTCATAATCACCATTATTATTATTATAATTGTTACTATTATTATTATTATAATTATTATTATATAATTATGGTAGTAGTAGTAATGAATGGTTGGAGTTGTTAATGCTGTTATTATGTTATTAATGTTATTAGTAGTTAAAGAGATCACACACACACACACGCACACGCACACGCACACGCACACGCACACACACACACACACACACACACACACACACCACACACGCAGACACACATACACACACACACACAAGGAAGCTGCATTACGTTGCCGAACACTCGAAAAAAGTAAAAACGAAAGAAACAAAGAAAAAGGAAAAAACGATAGAAGAAATATGTGCGGGTAGGCCTAGGGGGTAGGTAGGCCTGACCCGCTTGTTACACCAGACTGTGGGCTTTTAGGCTAAGTGAACAATAAGTATTTTAACCAAGTAATTAAAAAAAGATACATATTAAAAGTCCACGCACATACCTATATATTTTTTTCCTTTTTCCGCTCCAGGTGCATCAGGACACAATATACTAGTTACATCACGTGTTTGTTGTCACGCATTGTGGCTACCTCGAGCAAACTATGATAGAAGAATCATATCTCAACACTATAAGCTACATGTGGAGACGATAATTCCCTGATCAATGGTTCCATCTCGCAAAGGAATAATCAAATTTCAGGTTTTTCTTCAACATTAATCACGATAAGGAAAAGCAAAAGCCTCAATAAAATAGCCGACCGATATAAGTAACATCCCGAGTCTGGACGAACGCATCAGGGAATGATCGAAAACACATAAAGGCATCAATGACTTTACGCTGAAACTGTACTATTTTCATTACATCCTAGTATTCATCGGACAAAATTAGTAACAAATCACTGATTCACTGCTATTTTTTACTACTATTAAATTTGCTTCCAATATACACACATCACTGCGCCCTTCACTGCCTAGGCTAGTTAATCCATATTTTTATGCATGTTTTATGATGAATATTATGACAATTATATTCATCATCTTTACGATATAACAACTTTCACCGATGCATTTCGTTGGTTTCCCTCCCTTGAAGGATATATTTTACTCTTCTCACAAGCTTCTCGTCTCCTAATACTCTTACTGTACCGTTTTCTTAATTGAGTGATAACAATAACTTGTCCAATATCTTTCCTATTGACGTTAAAGTGAGTTCTGATATACTCATATCCATACCTAGATTTATTTATCTATATAGTATTAGTATACCCCTTCACTGCGTCCCTATACAGCCTTACGTGCAGGAAGCTTTATTATAAGAGGATCTGGGAGGCTAAAAGCGACGAGGCAAAGATGTCGTTTTTATGGCCACTTAACCCCTTGAGGCCCAGAACGTAATTTCCATTGTAATGTTGGCACCATTCGACGATTTTCAGTGATTATAAGCAATATTTTATAGATATGACCTGTTTAGTATCCTTGCCCACTAACTAAAATGGTATATTCAGTTACTTTTCGTAATTGTATGGCTAACAACATACAATTCTATATAGCAAAGGAAAGATTTGGGCGTGAAGGGGTTAAAGCATGTGACCCAAGGGTTGATGGCTGTACAGCGTGACGAGAGTTAAGATGTAAAGAAAGGGTAGAAAAAAAGCAAGGCAAATACTGCATTAGTGATGATGTTGAGAGCTCGAGAGAGAGAGAGAGAGAGAGAGAGAGAGAGAGAGAGAGAGAGAGAGAGAGAGAGAGAGAGAGAGAGAGAGAGAGAGAGAGAGAGAGAGAGAGAGAGAGAGAGAGAGAGAGAGAGAGAGAGAGAAAAAAGGAGAAAGAGAGAGAGAGAGAGAGAGAGAGAGAGAGAGAGAGAGAGAGAGAGAGAGAGAGAGAGAGAGACACTCCAATATATAAAGTTAATCAAACATCATGAACCTCAGACACGTAAAACTAATCTGGAAAAAAGGTGCAGTAAAGTAGAATATAAAAAGAAAACAAAAAAATACATATAAATATACATCGCAGAAATAACGATGACTAGATTCCTCCTCCTCCTCCTCTTTCTCTTCCTCCTCCTCCTCTTTCTCTTCCTCCTTCTCCTCCTCTTCCTCCTCCTCCTCCTCCTCCTCCTCCTCGACTACCGCACTATGTATCTACCCCTGAAACCTAGGCACTATATTTTCACAAGCCAACATTTGTCATAGAAACTGGACAAGGAAGAAACATAAAAAAAAAACAAGATATAAGATATTAAAAAAAGAATGGAAATGAAAAGATACAAAAGACAAAAGATCTTGCTGGAAACCTTTAAATATGGAGAATGCGAAATGATGGTACATACTCTCTCTCTCTCTCTCTCTCTCTCTCTCTCTCTCTCTCTCTCTCTCTCTCTCTCTCTCTCTCTCTCTCTCTCTCTCTCTCTCTCTCTCTCTCTCTCTCTCTCTCTCTCTCTCTCTCTCTCTCTCATACACATACACACAATACAGGGAATACACACAGATAGAGAAAAATGTGTAGCTGTATTGCAATAACGGAAGAGGACAACGATGACAAAGAAGAAATAGAAGAAGAACACGAAGAATAAAAATGATAATACGAAAAATAAGACAATAAACATGAGAAGACAAAACGTGTGGGATGAAGACAAGGAAACACAGAGATGCAACACAAACGAGAACAGAGGAGAAGGAAGAGAAGGAAGTAAATAAGGACAGCGTAAGAACGAAAGAAAGAACAAACAACGCCCATCAGAGAACAGGAGACCGTCTGTATGTATGTCAACTGTAATACATTGATCTAAAAAGGAGCTTAATTAAAAACTGCCAAGGGATAAATTTAACTAAAAAGAAGCTTAATTAAAAACTGCCAAGGGATAAATTTAACTAAAAAGAAGCTTAATTAAAAACTGCCAAGGGACAAATTTAACTAAAAAGAAGCTTAATTAAAAACTGCCAAGGGACAAATTTAACTAAAAAGAAGCTTGATTAAAAACTGCCAAGGGACAAATTTAACTAAAAAGAAGCTTGATTAAAAACTGCCAAGGGACAAATTTAACTAAAAAGAAGCTTAATTAAAAACTGCCAAGGGATAAATTTAACTAAAAAGAAGCTTAATTAAAAACTGCCAAGGGATAAATTTAACTAAAAAGAAGCTTGATTAAAAACTGCCAAGGGATAAATTTAACTAAAAAGAAGCTATTAAAAACTGCCAAGGGATAAATTTAACTAAAAAGAAGCTTAATTAAAAACTGCCAAGGAATAAATTTAACTAAAAAGAAGCTATTCAAAAACTGCCACGGGACAAATTGAACTAAAAAGAAGCTATTCAAAAACCTTAATAACCAAACGACCAATGACTTTTTTTCATTTTAAAGACCAGGAAAAATGTGAAAAATACATTCAAATTCAACCGATTCAGCTACGTTCACTTAAAACATATTTCCACACCCTTTTTGATGCTCCGAGCGCAAAATATCTGAACAAAATATATCCAGGGAATATCCTGTTGTTATTTTGGATACACAAATACAGTAACCCTCGCTTATTTGGACTAATTGGAGTGAAGGCGGGGCCGGTTAAGCCAAAAATCCGATTAACCCGAGACCATTTTCCTCACGTGGGAATAAAGGCGCGTTGTTGTGAACTGTAAACATGCCTTAAGCCAATCATTAATATCCAGTCCAGAAAATGTATAAACAGATCGTAAGCCCCGAGAGAGAGAGAGAGAGAGAGAGAGAGAGAGAGAGAGAGAGAGAGAGAGAGAGAGAGAGAGAGAGAGAGAGAGAGAGAGAGGAGAGAGAGAGAGAGCGAGAGCGAGAGCGAGAGCGAGAGAGCGAGAGCGAGAAGAGAGAGAGAGAGAGAGAGAGAGAGAGAGAGAGAGAGAGAGAGAAGAAAAAAACCATGTCATACGTTATAGAATAAACTAATTCATTAAGTAATATATCGAAACACCAAAAATCTTTCTCGTTGACAGAACGAGGAAACGAGGAAAGGAAGAAAGGAAGGGGAAGGGAAGGGAAGATAACATAACAATAAAAAAACATAAGAAAATAAGGAAGCTACAAGAGGCCATGAGACCTACACGTGGTAGTTCCTGGTACTTAATTAATTAACACTACCTACATATACTTTTCATCCCCATCCATGAAATTATCAAGCCTCCTTTTAAAACTCCCTTTGACTCCGCACTAACTACGATGACTGAGTCCATTCTTCATTCTGAGTCCATTCATATAGACAGTGATTGAAAATTTAATGCGAGCAAAACACAGGCGGTTCTAGCACAAAAAAACTGGGGGGGGCAACTTGGGGCCAAGGTAAATGTGGGGTGCAAAACAAAAGTTTGGAGGGTCTGTAACTGGGGGGCGGGGGAGGGGGGCGCTGTGGGCACAGCACACTACATACATACTACATACATTTTTTTAAGTTGAGCACTTTCCAGGGTCAATCTGAGGTCTATGGAGGGATACGTTAGACTATCTAAGTGATATTCAGTCATCAAAAAAAGCATTTTCAAAAGAACATTGAGGAAGAATTGGACGAAAGTTCATCTGAGAGTCTCAGGTCCATTTTCTCTACTGGTGAGTATAATAATCCAAGCTGGAAAAGTGAACATTCATGCTCTCGGGTACGTTTTATTGAAAAGAAAAGACCAATAGTAGGCATAACACCAAACATACTAAACAATTAAGATGCAAAAAATATGGCAGTTTTTTATAGTGCACATCAACAGAAATGTATTATGTTCGTACCTTAGTCTACCTATAACCTCATACCTTGAAAATACTGTAGTCAAATAGCTATGATTTTCAGACATGGGCATGCAAATGCTACATTAGACACAACCGTGATGACACGTTGTTCATTCGGCAGCAAAATATTTAGTGCAGCTTAATCTTACGATTATCATGCTGACTGTCAAATTCATCAACAAAGCAATCTAAATCAATTCCCTCAGCGAGTGCACTTTCAATCGACAATAGTGTAATGTTACTCAGTCTGTTACTTGTCATAGAATTTCTGAGAAATGTTTTCACTAATTTCATTTTTGAAAAGCTTCTCTCACATGAAGCGCTGGTAACAGGAAGAGTTACGGCAATATAATAACAATAACTTGTACAAACAGTCAAATGCAGCCTTGTACAGACATATGAGTGACATGAATTGATGTAGGTTGTTCAGATTCTTTCATGAGTAATTTTTTCACTAGAGGTATCTCATGTTTTAAATCACTTTGATTGACTGAACATAAGAACATAAGAAAATAAGGAAGCTACAAGAGGCCGCGAGGCCTACACGTGGTAGTTCCTGTATGACTGAGTATGACTGAGTATGCAACTGCAAATGCCTTCAAATTTTCTTCAGACAAGAATGTCTGTCCTCCAGGACAGAGAGCTGAAATGCCACAGAAAATCGCAGATGAGTGTTTGGAATTGAAAAACGACTGTATAACTCACTAATCGAACCGTCAATACTTCATACAAGATGCTGCTGTGCTGCACGTGACTTGAGTCATATCTTTGACCGGTTGTTTCCAGCAAGATGAATTCATCAAGTTGTTGAGGTTTTCTTCTCTGACTTCTATTCATTAATGGTGAAATGCAGCATTTCTTACAGAGTTCACTAACCTTCTTAGAGTACTGCTCGATCAAGTTGGAGTTTCGCATATCAGCTAAATTTTCTCTGAGTGATGAAATGAGCTTGACTGCTTTTTCTAGGTCTGCTTGTTGGTCCTGTCGCTGCTGGGATACTTTATGAATTTTTCCAAAAAATTCCGAGGAAAAATGCAGTAAGTAAACAAACTCTGCGTCTACCTGCGTATGTATACCTCGAACGGATACAGCTCGAGATCCAGTGTCAACTGCAGAAGTCTCCTTCAGGAGTCTTATTATGCATTCCAGCCGCAGCAAAGCGCTGCCACACGAGAAGACCCGACACCACCACCGTGTGTCACTCATTTGTTGCAGTTCTCGTACTTGTCGTGCGTGCATTTAACATTTCATGCTGTATAGAAAGGAACTTTTCGTGAACTACAGAGTTTCTAGCGAACATATAGAGTTCTTCAAGAAGACTAAAGAATTCAGCTGCTTGAGGCACATACTTTGCAGCAGTGATCAAAAGCAAATTGAGTCTGTGTCCGTAGCAGTGTACATAATAGCCTGTGTCCGTAGCAGTGTACATAATAGCCTGTGTCCGTAGCAGTGTACATAATAGGCAAAAGGAGCTTTATCACGAATGTGTTTCTGAACACCACTGATTCCTCCACTCATGACTGATGCTCCATCAAATCCTAAGCCTACAAGTGAAGACTTGTAATCCAATCCCAATTGTAATCCAATAGAAATGTAAGTAAACATAATTATGAGCATGAAAAGAACCTCTATCAAAATATGAGAAAACAGATGTATTAACTTGTAGTGAAAGTCATTAATAATAAAAATAATAATAATAGTAATGATAATAATAATTATTATTATTGTTATTTATATTATTGTAAGCAGTAGTACCAACTTCTGTTATCGCGCTAGCGGTAGTGAGTTGTGTTCGGCGGCAGCCGCTGCGACCAGCTTGCCACGGGGCCACGATCGCGGCTTGAAAGTGGGGGGGGCCAAGCAGGGGGCAAGCCTAAAATCTGGGGGGGCCATGGCCCCCCCCCCAGTAGAACCGCCACTGGAGCAAAACTAATGGAGTTACCGCGAGTTGAAGCATAAAAAGCAACACAAAATGTTTATACACTATTTTACTTTGCTTCAATTATCTTAATATTGGTGCAGTCTTACTGTAATTTTTTTATGCTCATGATATGTAGCAATGTATCATGAACACGATGGTAGGTTCAGTGTTCCTAGATATTATCTGGTAATTTGGCAATATCGGGTAGGAGTACAACATTTTAATGCAGCGAAAACCTGAAAATCCGCCTACTCTTGTGATACTCGGTTATGACTTTATTTATTACCCTATTGAGTTATGAATGGCGTGTTATTGTTGATCAATCACTGCCTGATTCACTGATACAAACAAAATAGGCCTATCTTGTGTAAGAGGTGAGTAAAGCAAAGAAATATGAATATTTTTCTGAGTCAACGCAAGGGTGTTTGGTAGCCGCGAGGCAAGATACCACCACCATCACCACCCAGCCCGGGTGCATCAGCCAATCAGCGACATCCTTACATACTCGGGTAGGCATCGAGCAGCTCCCAAGAATCCAGCTTAAGTGAATAGACTATAACATGACATATCCCCGCCCCTGGGAAACGCACCCGCTTCACCTATCTGTTACAAAATGCCCTATCCAGGATTCTAACTTGATTGTGATGACAATGTGATTGACAACAACCAAGATTTTTGCTTCGGGTAGGGATATATCGTCTACCCTTTTGTCGTTTCGCTCCTCTTCCTCCTCCTGCAGTCCAGAGAGTGCCTGAAAGCAATTCCGGCATTCCAACTGGTCAGGGGTGACCTTCTTCAGCCTCATGCGAGACACACCACGCTCTACTACCTTCCACCCACCATCTTCAGGCGCCTTAATAGGTAAACCACCTGAAATGAGAACCCAACTTTGAAGAGCTCGAATCTCTTCCTTTTGTCTCTTCACTACACTCTTCATACCTGCAATCGCTTCAATGAGTGATTCCAGAACTACTGCACATCCTCCACTGCACTGCACACCACCGGGCACCACGCCCCCTCCCTCGGCCACCACTCCGCTCTCCACTACCACACTCTTCACCCTCACATCCTCCTCCACTCAATCAATCAAGGCCCTCTCAACACCCTCCTTTGCACTGCCCTCACACGAACCCCCCTCAGCACTCTTTCCCACCACCTTCACTTCGCCACTACTCAAAGCACCCAAAAAGCCATCCCTTGCACCGCCCTCAACGCTCTCATTCTCCAACACAACACTCACACTCAACGCCCATTCACTCGCCACCTCCACTCCATCTCCAATCACAGCATCCAAAGCGCCCTCACTCAACTCCACTCCACCACCACCACCGCCACCACCACCCAACAACATCGACATTGCCATCCCTGAGAGCACTAAAAACAGCTACCTCACCCCATGGAGACCTCAGCTTGACTCGACTGAAGGGAAGGGAAGGGAAGGGAAGGGAAGGGAAGGGAAGGGAAGGGAAGGGAAGGGAAGGGAAGGGAAGAGAAGGGAAGGGAAGGGAAGGGAACGGAAGGGAAGGGAAGGGAAGGGAAGGGAAGAGAAGGGAAGGGAAGGGAAGGGAAGGGAAGGGAAGGGAAGGGAAGGGAAGGGAAGGGAAGGGAAGGGAAGGGAAGGGAAGGGAAGGGAAGGGAAGGGAAGGGAAGGACTAAAACAACAAATAAAATATAATATTAATGAATACTATAACAGTCACGAGGGAATAATAATAATTACTACACTATACTACTACCACTACTACTACTATTAAAAATGATACCTAATAATAATAATACAAAAATAATAATAATAACCCAATAGATATGAATTCTCATCAACAAGTACGAAATATCCAACAAACAAACACACACACACACACACACACACACACACACACACACACACACACACACACACACACACACACACACACACACACAGACACAGACACAGACACAGACACACACACACACACTAAACCTTCATCTACTAAGGCCCCTAAGGCAAGCAGAACACCAGGTGGCATGGGATTTAACAGCCACGCCCTTGAAGTTATAGATCTAGGGGCATCACCGTGCTGTAGGGCGTGGTAGGAGGAAGGAAGAAGAAGAGGAGGAGGAGGAGGAGGAGGAGGAGGATGAGGAGGAGGAGGAGGGGGATGAGGAGGAGGGGGAGGAGGAGGAGGAGGAGGAGGAGGAGGAGAGGGAGGGGGAGGAGGAGGAGGGGGAGGAGAGGGGGAGGAGGAGGGGAGGAGGAGGGGAGGAGGGGGAGGAGGAGGAGGAGGAGGAGGAGGGGGAGGAGGAGGAGG
>JACEEZ010025763.1:80000-95000 GCA_016584305.1 Chionoecetes opilio | reverse complement strand
GGAGCAGTGAGGATTCGAACCAGCTACCACAGAATGGCAGGCCAGTGCGCTATCCACTTGACCATTATCGCGGTGTGTGTGTGTGTGTGTAGTGTGTGTGTGTGTGTGTGTGTGTGTGTGTGTGTGTGTGTGTGTGTGTGTGTGTGTGTGTGTGTGTGTGTAATGGATGGGCTGCGTACAAAGTGAGAAACTTCTGGGCAGTTTAAAATTGCGTTAGAAGAAAATATTTACTTCTTATTTCATTATTTTTAATAATATTTTACATCTTTCTACGCACACACACACATAGATAAGTAAGCCAAGGATGCATCAGTTTACCACATCTCCTCTCCTCTCTCTCTCTCTCTCTCTCTCTCTCTCTCTCTCTCTCTCTCTCTCTCTCTCTCTCTCTCTCTCTCTCTCTCTCTCTCTCTCTCTCACACTAACAAAACTATCTTTCTCTATAATCATCCCTTCCGTCACATTCGCCTTAATCTTGTATAATATTACATAATCTCTTTTTAAAAACCTCAGTCTTTTGATGCTGCGTTTACGTGTCTCTGTCATCGTCACAGTCACGCAAAGGATGAACCCGATGATCCCTATAACGCGACCCGAAAAATTTTCTCTGGATAAAAATGTCTTAAGTTTTCCGTAAATATCAAAATAAAGGGAGAAAAAGATGGGCTTGAGGCAGGAAAAAATTGCTGTCAGATTATTTTATTATTCGCTATTTTGTGATTGAAATAATGGGAGAAAAATACCTGGGATTACGTGATATGAGAGAGAGAGAGAGAGAGAGAGAGAGAGAGAGAGAGAGAGAGAGAGAGAGAGAGAGAGAGAGAGAGAGAGAGAGAGAGAGAGAGAGAGAGAGAGAGAGAGAGAGAGAGAGAGAGAGAGAGAGAGAGAGAGATTTTTTCTGGATATTTTTGTTCCACAGTTGTATTGAAGATAATCGTTGGGAAAAGGAGAAACCTGGCAACCCTGTGCCAATGGGACATTAAGGAAAACACACAAAGGCATTTATATCATTATCCCTCAGAAGGGAGCATGTTTACACATCTGTTTACATATTTCGACTCTCGTTACGATCAAGATACTCGTACAAGATACTTTGCTTAAAGTAATCGTCCAGACCATTTCATCATTCTTGACTTTATGCAGTCAAAATATAGCCATTATCGAGTATATCAACAATATGTTGTCACTTTTTGCATCCAGTCACCCGTTTTAAAATAATCCGCAATCAAAATCTGTAAATTCCCCGAGCTTCCAAAACGCCCCTGGCGACTAGCAGACGACGCACCATGGCTCGGTGACGTCACAGAAGGGAGGAGCGGCAAGATTCCGCCAAACAATAGCACGTAAACACAGGCAATAAGCATAGTACTTGAAGAATTTTGGGTGTTTCTGATATTTTGTTTTTGCGATATGGCATATATTTGCATCCTTTATCGGTGCAGCAGGAAAGTGCCTTTCCTTCTCCTCCTTCTCTTTCCTTCCTTCTCTGTGCATTTCCAGAGAGCTTAGCACCCGTTTCCGACCTATACGGCCACGATATATGTGTGGAGAATGTTTGTGCACCGGCGAGAGGCAGGCTGTGCGATGCAAATTATCGCCCTTCCGTGACGGCATCAGCAAGTTACACACGGCGGCTGGAACAGGGCAGATTTTTTTTACGCGTTTTTTATAAAAGTCGTGTTTTTACGGAAATAAGGAGTGGAAATGAATATTTTTTTGTGGATTAGATGTTTTGTATGTATTCAACATATTTATGCAAAGGAAAAATTTGTCTGAACGATTACTTTAAGGGTATTATGGATAACCACAGAAATCGGGTTCAATTGGGTAAAGAAGGAAAATATGTACGTGAATTACTAGTAAAAGAGGGAAAATCACGTTACCAATGGATGTACGGTCATGAAAATACCATAACAATCAGTGATTTGTTGTTTTAACGCGGTAATTGGCAGCTCGCTTCGCTCGCTGCCACTTACCATAAGACCCATTCGCGTAAGGGGAGTGGAACCATTCGTGAGCCAAAAAGTGAATAACTACTCCTAAATATTGTCGGATTGAGCTGAAATTTGACATGCAAGTAGTGCTGTCAAAATCAATGGGGGTCTGTGCAACAAACGTTTTGCGTAGAACAAGCCCTTAATGAAACAAACTAAATTTAGGTCTGTAGACTAGGTATTTCAAAAGCACTTTGAGCTCGCTGCCACGTTCCAGCCGCAAGAACTGAGCCAAAAGCAAAGGGGCCAGAGGCTGGACGCCTATACTTAATGTAGAATATAATATAGGAGGGTAACATGTATTAATTTAATGTGAGGTGTTTTGAAAATTAGGTAAATAAGTAGAAATGAGATGCTTTTCTCATTTTTGGGGTCTTAACATAATACTGTTCTCTCTCTCTCTCTCTCTCTCTCTCTCTCTCTCTCTCTCTCTCTCTCTCTCTCTCTCTCTCTCTCTCTCTCTCTCTCTCTCTCTCTCTCTCTCTCTCTCTCTCTCTCTCTCTCTTTCTAAGCACCACACACACGCACTCACAAACACGAATAATTTACGTCAAGATTGGCTCGTGTGTCCCCTCCCTCCCCCCGCCTCTCTACCTCTATATGGGATGGCGGGAATGGGTTCACTAAAGGGAGGAAGAGTGGTTTGAATAGAATAGAGCGAGGTAGCCTTGTTGGAACACGCTACCTAATGTCTGCCTAGCATGAAGGTGATATTCCCTGCTTGATGTTTATAGGGTCCAAAAGGCTCTATCTATATCCCCTTCTCCTCGATTTCTAAAAGTATAAACGACAGCTCGATTAACGTTATCTCTCTTGCCCTGTGTCGTCCAATGTCTGAATGTCTAGAAAATACGTACGTATATCTATATGGTATTCTTATGAATATAAACAATTTATATTATATTATCTCTCGTTTCTCTATAGAGCATATAGAGTATAAAATTATATATATTAAAAATTATGCTATAAACTATATCTATCTTTCTATCTAAGCCGATGGCGTTTGCGATGATGTAGTTATCTTATATTACTGATATCTAAAGAAACCAATACCGTACTTTTGTCTAATCACTACATACAGCTTTCCATCTTTGTCTAATGAAATGAAAACCGTACTTTTTCTTTTGGTTTTTTAATCACTATACACTCTTAGAAAAAAAGGGTAGGAAAAGGGTAGAAAAAGGGTGTTTATAGTGATGAAATACTGCTACCCTTACAAATATACCCTTTTGCAACCCTAAATATACCCTTTTCAAACCCCATATGTACCCTTTCTCAAGCCTCTCGTGTAAAAAGGGTAGATAAAGGGTAGATGAAGGGTATAATCAGCAGCATCTACCATCCAGCCTGGACATAGGGTATAAAAAGGGTAGTGATGGTGCGATGTAACAATTCTACCCTTAATATACCCCCCATTTCTGAGAGTGTAGATCGTTCATCATTTTTAATTATTGTTACGATTGAGTTCTTTATCTTTTTTTATGTGAGTTATATAATTACCCTTTTATACGAAATCACTATTAATACGCGTCAGCAAAACCCTTCAGGAAAATATACAAGTAAAATGCATGTGTTGTATAGCATTGAGAGAAGTGACTAATAAAGTAATATTGTTGAAAAATTAATACTCTAAAGAAATCAGTCTCAAGTGATGTCGCTACAGAAACACGAACCCTAACCTACCCACTAACCCATCTCTAGCCATACATCCATCTTAACACAAATCCACAACTTAAACTTAACAAAAAACCACACCAATCAAGTCAAACACCCACAAAAATAACCTCACTAACCTAACCTAGCCTAACCAAACTTTACTTCCTTATCCGAACCTAACCCAGCCTAACCTAAGCTAACCATACATGACCTCAGCTAATCTCACCCAATCATTCCTAAAGCCAACCTCACCTCCCCTACACCCCCGCCACTACTAACCCCAGCTCGTGTCTCGCTCAGGACCAGCTCCAACTTGCGGTACCGGGCCAGCACGAGGGCAACTTCTCGGTTCACCCTCGACAGAAGTTCCGGCGGCGACCTCGACACCTCCGAAGTGAACGTGTTTGAGGACGGGGTGAGTTTACGGTGGCCTGGTAGTGTTTGAGGACGGGGTGAGTTTACGGTGGCCTGGTAGTGTTTGAGGATGGGGTGAGTTTACGGTGGCCTGGTAGTGTTTGAGGACGGGGTGAGTTTACGGTGGCCTGGTAGTGTTTGAGGGGGGAAAGTGTGTTGATATGGTGTGTTACTATGGTGTGGTGTGTGTTGTGTGTGGGTGTGTTGTCGGTGTGCTGTATGTTTTGGGTGTGTGTATGTGTGTATATGGTGGGGTGTGGTGGGTGTTGGGTGGTGGTGTGTGTGTGGGGGTGGTTTGTGGTGGTGTGTATTCACCCATGGTCTTGTCGGGCCGGAGTTGGACTCGCAATGCGTTTCACCCTCCGGTGCGAGCTTGGAGCTCATTATTACATGTTTTTGGGTATTTCGAGGAACTGCACAGCACCTTACCCCCATTCCTTGCTCAAGGAGGACAGTAATCTGCAGATTTGTCAGATAAAAATACATCCCCGGTAGTGTTGAGACGAGAGATTCGAACCGGTACCACAGATGCGAGGCCGAGCTTACCACTTGACCATCGTGGCGGGTTGGTGTGTTTGGTGTGTGTGTGTGTTACTAAACACCCAATAAGAAAAACAAATGTAGGTTGTTAAACATGGCATGTAAAACGGCTGGGTGGTGTTTGGGAGATAATGTTTTAGGAGAGAGTAGAGAGGAGAAGAGTGAGAGGAAGGGAGAGATGAGAGAGGGAGATGAGAGAGGGAGAGAGAGAGAGAGGGAGGAGAGGAGATGGAGTGATGAGGTGGGAGAGAGAGAGGAGAGTATGAGAGAGGGAGTAGGAGTGAGGATGTTGAGAGATAGGGGAGAGAGGAGAGAGAGAGGGAGAGTGGAGTGGAGAGAGAGAGAGAGGTTAAAACACGAAACAAAGAAAAAACAAGTCAAACAAGAAAGGAAAAAGAGAATGCTGGGAGGAAGGGAGATGAGAACTAGCAAGAGAGAGAGAGAAATTAAAAGTATAAATGAGGGAAAGGAAGGAAGAAGGATTAGAAGGATAAGGAGATAAAAAAAAACAGAGATAGAGATAAACAAACACATGAAAGATAGAACGGAGGAAAATTACAGAGAGGAAAAAAGGGATGGAGAGTTAAATATAAATGAAAAAAAAAATTCGATGAACTTTGTACCAAGACGGTTAATGTCAACACACTGAGCGAAGTCTTAGGCAACGAATGACTTTAACCCGTGTATGTGTGTTGGCTTTCTTACGACTTCACATTTTTTTCTAATTTGTTTCCATATTTACTTTCCTCCCTAACATCTATATTTATGATCTCGAGTATTTTTTCCCTAGTTTGCCTCGAGTGTCTCTGTAGCATGATGACATTATTACGAGATCTTGTTCTAGAGTTTTGTGGATTAATGAATTATTCGTGTTCGTCAAATGTATAAAGAAAAGTTTGTTCTGAAATACTAAGAAAGACACTTGTTCTATACGCAGTAGAAATTTTGTTGCACTTATAAATACAAGGTAAATAGAAGTAGCCTATAGGTGTAACAATTTAAAAAGATATAACTAAATTGATCAATAATAAATAAACAAAATATATATATCACAACACAAACAAACTTGAATAATGGATTTGTATGTCGCATTTCTAAATAGAATAAAATATTAGTTTTTTTTATAACTTATTTTGATAGATAATTATTTGTTCACACTTTAAGTATATGTGCGACTATCATCTTCTCCAATGCTAAAAGACATTACATATATCATTTCTCTCTCTCTCTCTCTCTCTCTCTCTCTCTCTCTCTCTCTCTCTCTCTCTCTCTCTCTCTCTCTCTCTCTCTCTCTCTCTCTCTCTCTCTCTCTCTCTCTCTCTCTCTCTCTCTCTCGTGTTCCATGCCACCTCCAGCCCGCCTTTCGGGGATCATAAACAAATTAGGTTGCTCCAGAAATTGTATTGTTCCCCCCCCTCCCTCCCTCCCCCCCTCCAGCTTCCCTCTCTTCTTTCCCTCCCTCCCCTCCAAATTCCCTTCCTTCCTATTCTGGTCCTCCCTCCATTTCCTCATCTCCCCTTTCTCTGTCTAAATTCTTAATCGAGTAGTCTCCCCTCTTTCTCTTTCTCTCTCTCTCTCTCTCTCTCTCTCTCTCTCTCTCCTCCTCTCTCTCCTCTCTCTCTCTCTCCTCTCTCTCTCTCTCTCTCTCTCTCTCTCTCTCTCTCTCTCTCTCTCTCTCTCTCTCTCTCTCTCTCGTTTATGTATACCGAAGAAATACTTTCACTCGTAACTTTGCATTTCGTGTCACCTAAACATTTACTCTAAAACTCACAAATTTTCTTTACTCTTCCTCTTCCTCTCCTCCTACCCAACATTCTCTTCTTCTTTTTCCTTCACATTTCTCCTACTCTTCTTTATCTGCCTTCCTTCTCCTTTTCTAACTTGTTTTTTTATGCCATGCAGCTCTTCTTCCTCGTTTACGTAATAAAAAAAAATCCTTGAAATTTTCCTTGTTACAAAATATATTTCTTCAGTTCCTGTACCAGTTTCAAGAGGAGATAATGGAAGGCTGGGGAGATGCCTTCGCCTTTACTATCCAATACTACCTTACGTCCCTCTCTTCAGCTTAGATTAGTGAATTTTATCACAAACAGCCTCGGAATGACTAAAATGTACGGTCTGTTTGTTCTTTTTTTGTTATTGATCTTCCTTCTCCACCTACTCTTCTTCTTCTTTTTCTTCTTCTTTTCTTCTTCTTCTTCTTCTTCTCTTCTTCCTCCTCCCCGAGCAAAGTGTCTAAATAAGCCCATGTTTTCTAACCCTTTGGCCCTTCTAAATCCCATCACAGCGCCGCTCTTTACCCTCTCTTTAGTCTTCATCCTCGCCTACAAACACTTCCTATAACCTAATCTATTATAGTTATCTCTCTCCCTCTCTCTCCTTACGTAAAACATCTTTTCTCTTTCACATAATTAGAGAGGAATCTTTTGGCTTTTATGTTCCCTCGTCTACAGATTTTCTAAACCCTTCCTATCATATTCTTGACATAGTGAGAGAGATATGAACACTGTCGAATATTCACGCACACTCCCGGACACTCACGAACACTCACGCACACTTACGAACACTCACGAACGCTCATATTAACTCTCCCCCTCTCGCTCGTTCCAGCAGGTCCGTTACTCGTTCCGGCGAGGTTCCAGCCGCCAGAAGACCCTCCTGGCCGCGTCCACACGAGGGCCGCAGGAGGAAGTGGGCTGCCGGGACTCCCTCCTGAGATCCTCCATGCGCTACGGCAGGACGCTCAACCCCTCGGCAAGGACACCCTCCTCCTCCTCCCACTACGGCCCCGACGAGCCTCTCCACGCTAACCTCTCACTTGAAGATAAAGGGGAAGACGAAGAGGAGGAAGGTGTAGGGAAGATGGAGAAGGAGAGGAGGAGGTGTAACCATCACTTCATGGAGGCGAACAACGGCAGGGAAGTGACGGGTGATTCGTGGTCCCTCGATGACATGCCCCTGCACAGGAGTAGCCGCGGCCTCCCCTTGCTCCCGCGGCCCCTAGCCAGACCCCGCACGCCCCTGCCGCAGGAGGAGGGCGTGCTTGTCGCCCCGTCACCCAGGGAGCTCCCGCCGCGGCAGTGTAACGATATCTCGCTTCTTGAGGCTGATCTTCCTAGACAGTTGGATACCCAGATGTGAGGAGGAGGAGGAGGAGGAGGAGGAGGAGGAGGAGGAGGAGGAGGAGGAGGAGGAGGAGGAGGAGGAATAAAGCACAAATAACGCAGAGATCAGGAAGAACCATAAGAAGAAACTACATGAAGAAGAAAAAGAAGTAGGGGAAAAAAGATAAAGCTGAGGCGGAGGAAACGGAAGAGAAAAACAAAATCTCAAATAACGCAAAAGAACAGAAAGAAACGCAAATAACTGGAGAAAGAGGAACTACATGAAGAAAACGTGACGTGCTCTTTAAGAACAATTAAGTATATCTTGGACGCTGCGTTTCCTGGCCTGGCCAAGATAACAGTCTGGACTCATAATGCGATAATGGGCACCAACAAATGGTAGGTGAATCAGTAGACAAAACAATGTGATGTTCTGTTTTCTTCATTCTGTCTCTTCCAAGCACCCTTTAACTGTAATGAAACCTTTACATTACTACAAGACAACCACAACTACTACCACCATTACCACTATTACTTGTACGTACAGTACCTTGATTTGAAAATATTCATAATCGTACAGGTAATGATAATGATGATAACAATAGTAATGATGATAACAATTATAAAAAATGAATATAAATACTACTACTACAACTAATAATAATAATAACATCAATGAAACCACGAATTATTTTGAAGGAAAAACTTTATACACTATATTTTGAAGATAAAATATTCTGATAAATAATATAATATTGCAATTTAAATGGAATATATGGACGTTATTATTTAAAAATATATATTAACTACTTCTACTCTAACTATTACTACTAAAATTATCATTCTTACAAATATCATCATTATTCATACTTTAATATTAGCATTAGCATTACTATTATAATTATAATCATTAATATTGTTATCATTAATATTAATATTTTCTTTATTAGGTTTATCAAAATGTTTATCATGAATACAAAAAATAAATAATAATAATAATTTTTGTTCCTTATACACAAGTGAATATCAATAATGTTCCCTGGCGACTATAGTGATGATGGTTATGAAAACAATAATTAATAAAACAGTCGCACGAGGTTAATGCCAAAATAATAAAACTGAGAACTGCAAACCTCATATGAACTTCTCGAGAAAAAAATTACTATGATAAAGAAGAATAAATAGAAAATTTTATCACAATATAATACAAAAAATGAAATCTGAATGGTAATAAAAGGTAATAAGACTTAACGTACGCTATATATATATATATATATATATATATATATAATATATATATATACTAGCCTCAAAGCCGCCCTCCGGGCGGACTTTTTGGCTAGCTCCTGCGGAGGGCTATTGGTGGGCCTTCGGCCCACCACCTGTGCTAGGTGGGCCTTCGGCCCACCAAACACAGACTCTCCAGATAGCCCCTTCTAACTTTCCTGAAATCATGGATGTAGAAATGTATGTATTAACGCCAACCCATTCACATCACCCCCAACCCATTCACTCACCCATTACCCATCACCCCCCACCCATTCACTCACCCATTACCCATCACCACACACCCATTCACTCACCCATTACCCATCACCCCCCACCTATTCCCTCACCCATCACCCATCACCCCCCACCCATCACCCCCACCCATTCACTCACCCATCACCCCACACCCATTACCCATCACCCCACCCATTCACTCACCCATTACCCATCACCCTACATCAAGGTTTCCTCAATTCTCGCAACCGTTTTTTTTTCACAATTCTCGCTAATAGGCTACAAAAAAAAAAAAAAAACAAAAAAAAAAGTGATCGGATCATCCCATAAGTGGGCTTATAATGTGCCCCTGGTCGAGCTGGTTCCAAAACTGTGCCATATGATAAGAGTGTGCCACGGGGGGCGGAACTTAGCGCGGACACACACACACACACACACACACACACACACACACTTTCGCTTATATTATGAGAGAGAGAGAGAGAGAGAGAGAGAGGAGAGAGAGAGAGAGAGAGAGAGAGGAGAGAGAGAGAGAGAGAGAGAGAGAGAGAGAGAGAGAGAGAGAGAGAGAGAGAGAGAGAGAGAGAGAGAGAGAGAGAGAGAGAGAGAGAGAGAGAGAGAGAGAGAGAGAGAGAGAGAGAGAGAGTCGTCTACAATTATCGACAGTCCACAGTTATCGACACTTTTTCAGAAAAATTACTCCCTGCGAACCCCCTTTAAACTTTAGGAGCTCTTTGGTCATTTGCTTCCAACCTGTACTCACCCGGAACGTTTCTATACCTATCATGCAACTCTACTGCTAACCCACTGTGTAGACGAGCTTGAAATGTTTTGTGTTCCTACTACACAAATCACCGAATCGTGCTTCTTAACAGGTAAGTTAACGCACATATCCATGGATGTGTTTGTTTATTTCAAGTCGGAGTAAAATATCTACTGTTTTTAGGTGATATTCTACAAAAATAGGTCTCAAATGAATGACATGACTGCAGTTTGTTTTTCTGTGTACTCTCCGGGGTGTCGATAATTGCGTACATAAATATGAACATTCCATAGTTATCGACAGTATTAACTTTAAAGGCATATTTTGAATAAAGTAAAGCATATTTGAAATGATTTCTTCAATGTATAGTTACATTAGACCTTCTGTGATACCACTTGTAAATATTGACCTTGTACTTGCTCCCGTTTTTTACATATAGCTGTTCAAATAAACCCTGTCATTACACACTCGTCCGTATCACATCACATCTGTATACACACATGTGTATAATGTTTCATTATGGCTGCAGTACTTTGTCGGCTTACTTCATTATGTAAATGCTTGGACATACAATTACCTTGCTGTCAGTTACGTTTTTGGTTCACTTTGTAGGATTTTGCTTGAAATTTAAAAAAAATCATTGTTAGACTGTCGATAACTGCAGACTGTAGAGCCCTGTCGATAACTGTGTAAGGATTTCCCTTTCTTTGACTTGTCATACCACGTGACATACACGTACGTGACTTTGCCCCGTGATGCCTCGTTTTATACTCTGCATACTAGCCATTTGTAAACCATGTGTGTGTTGATACTGCTGAAAACACTTAAACCTCCCTATAGGGTAAACTTTTGTCTAAAACTGTCGATAATTTGTAGGCGACGCTCTCTCTCTCTCTCTCTCTTTCTCTCTTTTTCTCTCTCTCTCTCAATATATATATATATATATATATATATATATATATATATATATATATATATATATATATATATTATATGTGTGTGTGTGTGGTGTGCGTGTGTGTGTATGAGACGAGAGAGGGCGCTGTGAGCAAAACAACACGGGCTGCAACAACAAAGACAACAACGGAGGTGCTGCAGCTCTGCAGCCATAGCCACGAGCCTACAACCACCTTTCATCGCCATCCATGAAATTATCTAGCCTCTTTTCAAAGCTCCCTAATGACTCCGCACTAACTCCTGTCTACTGAGTCCATTCCAATCATTTACCACCCTATTTTTAACCAGTTTTTCGCTATTTTCAATATATTATATAATATTTCCCTTTCCAATAATTATTCTGTCCATTGTGTGGAGTTTGCGTTAGATAACATTATCTCTTATAGGAGCTCTCAGTCGGAGCTCACTGGCCGTACAGTGGATTTCTTTGTTTATAAAGAAAGTTATTGAGTCAAGGGAAGCACGTGGATCACATTGTGTTGCATACCATTGGTTCTTCTTGGGGACTGTTCAGTAATATTTCCAGAATATTTTTGAGAAGGTTTACAAATTACCTAAGTAAATTAGGAAATGGATGTTAATGGTTGGACATTCGGAAGGTACAGCTTTCTTTAGAAATATTTTTTTATAAGTACGATTCAAAATAGATGAAATGCTATTTAACATTAGATAAAAGAATTGTTAAATGTGAAATTAGGAAGCTGTATATTAGTGTTGGATGAGAACTTTAAAGAGTAAAATTATTTAAAAAAAAAAAAAAAAAAAACAGGAACTATCTCGTGCAGGTTTCACGGCCTCTTGTAAGAAGCTTGCTTATTTTCTTATGTTCTTTTGTACTTATTTATTTTTTAAATTACGCTTTTCCAGCTTGAATCCGTTATTTCTTGTTCTACCCTGATTACTAGCCGTAAGAACTTTTCCTACATCTCCTTTATTGTATCCCTCTATCTACTTAAAAACTTCTATCAGATCGCCTCTTACTCTACGCCTCTGATACCATGATTAATGAGGACGGAGATAATGAACCATCCAACACCTTCCTACTACAAGAGCTTCGAAGCATGAAAGAAGCAACAGCTGAAGTGGCGGCACTAAAGAAAGAGGTGCAGACTTTATCTGTAAGGACTGGATGATGCGTTTGAGATCATTCACAATCAGCAATCGTTTCTGGAAACCTTGGAGAGTAAGGAAGGGCGAAGAAACCTTGTAGTAATTACTTGACTATCAGAGGATGCTAATGAGACAGGGACAACAGACAACGAGAAGATCAAGAAAGTGATGGAAGCTGCAGGATACATCGAGGACGTGGACCAAGCTGCTTGACAGGCAGATACATAAATGATACAAAGACTTCAGGACAAAAAATATAATAATAAGAAAAAATAACCAAAATAAATCACCTGGAAGTGAAAATTGATTGCCTCAGTCGTATCGCTAACAAGAAAAATAATAATAACTAAGAATCTATAATGAGAATAATTAGGTCTTATTTTTTACAAAGCTTCGTCGATTTGTTAACCATAATTTTTTTCTTCTATTTTTCTCTCGGATTTTTGTCTTTGTGTCTGGTAGTAATAGTGATGGTGGTTGTGGTTGTGGAGGGAGCAAGAGAGCGAGAGAGAGATACACTGTTCTGATGTCATTCGTCTCTCTCTCTCTCTCTCTCTCTCTCTCTCTCTCTCTCTCTCTCTCTCTCTCTCTCTCTCTCTCTCTCTCTCTCTCTCTCTCTCTCTCTCTCTCTCTCTCTCTCTCTCTCTCTCTCTCTCTCTCTCTCTCTCAATACAAAGATATCCCTAATAGTTATCAATATCGGGTTTCTGTCCAATGATCATCAAAGCTCCGAGGAATCTGCATTACTAATGAACCATTAATGACCGTTCCAATAACATATATTATACTCCCTTACAAAGATACCACAGGCCACGCTTATCGTTATATTTCTTCTTCTTACACTCCAACTTTTTCTGTATGCCTTTGGTGCGTGTCTTAGCGTGATGCTCAAATGTCATAGTAGATAATACCATTGTCATCTCCATATGTACAGTCTAAGACAAAAGTCGTGTCATGAATTTTGGTTAAGACATCTGGTAAATGGCTCCAACAACTCATACGTCATAATAGTTCGTATCCTCACGAGTAATTGTTTTAGGATTCATTACCAGGAGTGTTAAAAGTAGAAGTGCTGAGGTAATTATAAAGCAGTGGTTGAACATGGGTTCGGTGAACCAGTCTCAGGGGTTCGGCGGAGGCCCTCTGAAATACATTGCAATTTTGCTATTATTGTAAACTCCCTCAGCTGTTGAGGCTCGCTTCGCACAAGCCCCCCCCCCCCCCCTTATAACAATCCTGGATTCACCCCTGTATTCCCCTTTCTTTCTAAGGACCTATATACGCCACTGCTTCTGAGTCCTTCCTTCCTTCATATTATTAATTATTATCCAAATATACTATTGAATTTTGAAGCAATTTTTCTTGAATTATTATTTTTTTTTTTTTTTTTTCCTTTTATTCTTGCATGTGACTAGCTCTCTCCATACTCCTGCCGGTGATGTATGTGGCCTTCAATGGCTCAGGTGTAAAGATGTAATGTCCTGGCGATCATTGCTGGGCCGAATATACTTCGCATTCCACATCGAATAATATGAAACATCAACGCAGTAAATCTATTGAACCTTTGAAATCCCTTTGGTTTGTTTTAGACATTGTCTCATCGGCGGCAGATATGAAGCTTTGAACCTTTATCTGAACAGAAGCTTAAGGGATTCAGGCTTGCCAACCACGAGCATGTAACTGCGTTAGGGTTTTCATAATGTTTCACGAGTTACATTTCATATTCGGACAAAACCGTGACACGACTTTTGTCTTAGACTGTACATCAATGTAGAAGTAAGACAACAATGAGGAGGGATGGCGGTAAGAAAATATTAAGTGAAGCAGAAGTACTTTATTTTTCTCTTACATTCGACTTTTGCCTTATTCAGAGTGAAGAAGGCAAGAGTCGAGACATAAGAGAAATAAAGTACTTCTACTTCACTCAGTGTTTTCTCGCCACCATCTCCACTCAGCAATGTAAGTAAGGCATCTACCTTTACCAATGTTGTTGTTGTGATGACGTAAGAAGTGTTTATAAGATTATTTAGGCGTTTTCTGCTGGGGAGCAAGATAAATTTCTCTTGCAAGAGAAAAAAATTCGCTTGCTCATATTTCGCTTGCAGTTCAATCATCCTGAAAAGATGCTTGCCCGACGGCAAGAAATTTCTTGCTGGAGCAAGATAAATATTTGTTTGGGCACTGTCGCGTTCGGCTGACGTGGCGGTGGTTTCTGCTTAAATACAATTATGACAACAGTGTACTTTCGAGAAAATCAATTACACTTTCTTATTTTAATGTCTTATCATAAAGGTTTGAATCAAATAAGGGAGGTTACGGCGTGTAATTGAGGATAATATAATCGTCACAGCTTTATATATTGCTTTATATGCATTCGAACATTGTTTACAGCAGAACAGCTGCAGTTAAAGACTGGAATGTGTGACTTGATCGAAAATCAACAACTTCACACACCTCACTCTTACCCGATTTGCTGACAATATCATTGGATATTAAGAAACACTGAGACCACTATCGGCTTCCTGAGGAAATTTTGCATCGCATTAGTATACATTTATAACTGTAATGTAAGTACAAGTATACGAAAACAAGGGTTAAGTAAAACAGTGCATAAACATTTTCTCCACTTGTGTGGCTTCATCACCTCATTGCTCGGCTACTTATGATCACATTAAATTTCTAAGCACGCTTCCTGAATCTGCACACTTTTCTGACTATGACGGTATAGGATACGTCCCAGTGTGAAAATATTTAGAGTCAAAATAGTCATTTGATCTTTGTTTTGCTTGTATCTCAGCCGCCGCGTCGCCTTCTCATGGAGCAAGCGACGGTGAAAGTTTTCTGCGGGGGTAGAGCAAGAGGAAAGTTACCGCTTGCAAGCGAAATTTCACTTGCTCCCCCCCCAGAAAACGCCTTAGACCCCAGTCCCACTGGGACCCCGGATAAACACGGATCAACA